>SNQJ01S0027860.1:25382-46795 GCA_010110895.2 Picea sitchensis
CAAAGTGTTATTTTTGTTGTTATTCTTATATCATTTCAGTGTTATTGTGGTGAATGTTCTAGTTATATTGTTGTTATTCTACCATTACTAGCATTTTATTTATGATCTGCATACATTTTATATTTGGTATATTACAAATATGGATCGTGAACAACTCAGCAAGCGGAAAAATCCACCGTTGGATGCTTTGGATCATTGCGTGAGAAGGAAGGAAAGACAGTCCGGTGAAGCCTGAAAAAAGTGGGTCAAGTTGACCTAGGGTTTTGGTATTTTAGTGTTTTGGCACCTAGGTTTCGGCCTAAGGCTGTCGGTGAGGTATTGTAATGTATAAATAAAGGTCAAGAGGACTTGGGTTGATTTGGTACAAGTTGGTAGTTCTGCAGTACAATATTGTTGATGATCTAGCTATAGTATTAAGAGAGGGATCATTGTATTGAGAGAGAGAAGTGTTGAGAGAGAGGAAGCCTTCTGGTATTGTAAGATCTTCTGTTATGTGCGAAGGTCAATTGTTGCAACTGAGTGCATAGGGAGGGGAGAGAAAGAGAGAAGAGAAAGAAGAGTTTCTAGCTAAGAGTGTAGACAATAACTGTATGATTTCCTTAATATAATATAGCATAGTTCTATGGACGTAGCCCTAGAGAGAGGGTGAACCATGTACATCTGTTGTTGTGTGTATGATTGATGCTTTGATCTCTATCGTTGTTATATTGTTACTTACCTTATTGTATTAGATCAAACTTATAGATGTGAAGGATAGATATAGCTTGTTGAATGATAGATGCATGATATATTGATAATGTAATAGATCCACTTGATATTCCCTCGGTTGTAGACATCTTTGTCCTGCAACCCCCTCATAGCTTCTTCATGTGAGACTACATCTGCTTCATAGGTGTTGCTGAAAGGTCTAGTAGCTAGGGCTTGTTGGTGCGCTCTTGGATCTGAACCCCGAGTCTACCCCTATGCCAACAAATGGTTCCGTTGTCGGGAAAAGAATCTTCTTGAGGGAATGTCAAGGTGGTTCCCATCAAAGATAGAGATTCAAAAGTGGATAGAAGATCAAGAGAGGGACTTCGTTGAAGCCCAAAACAAGAACCCTAAGCTGAGCACTGAGGATTGGATACAAAGATACATTTTCACCAACATTTATGAGATCTTCTTTGGAGGAATCCATCATGATTTGTTTGAGTGGTTAGCTAGGTTAGTTGATACCCAGTTCAAGATCAGATCTAGATCTCCTATAGTTTGGACATTGGCACTGATCCAGAAGGTTAAAAGAGTTGAAAACGTTGTATCCAGAGCAGTAGATCACTAGTTTGATAGTACCATTGGAGGGTATATCACTGAGTTTACTATTGACAGAATAGATTCATACAACCAAGATGAAAGATATTTCTTTAAAGGACCCAGAGGAAAAATTTTAAAAGTCCTGAAGTTGAGACTCAAGATGTTGTTGCATGAGAAGAACATATTGAAGATACAGTAGATCAAGAAGAATTGAAAAGGCCAATGTTCAAAAATTCAGACAGCGACAACGACACAGAAGTGTGACATACGTGCAATGGAAGAGTATTTTGAGGGGTTCACCTTGAGAACCTCTTTAAGAAAAACTATGGAGAAGAGGGTTTCAATAGTGGAGAAGAGGCAGATCTGACAGATGAAGAACATTCAGAACCCGTGGGACCAAAGGAAGAAACAATTGAAGAAATTCACTTAGATGAGCCAGAAACCTTAGGAACTATGAAGGATACTAAACTAAGTAATATCAATCCTCCTATTATTTCAGAAACGCTAAGTAATCAGAACATTCCACATCACCAGAGTCCGCAAAGAACTATTACTAGCAGCTCAAAATCCACTCATACAGGAAACCAAGGCAACTCCATGGAAGATGAGATGAGGCTCCCTATATTTAGAGGAGATGGATCTGAAGATCCTGATCAACACTGGTTCCTGTGTGAGGCCATGTGCAACATTAAAAATATTACCGATGAAGCCGTTAAAAGAAACCAGTTTAGCACTACACTGAGAGACTGCGTGTTGAGTTGGTACATGAAGCTTGTCCAAGGACTTGTGCAGCCTAAGCCATTAAATGAGATCAAGAACGAATTGATTGCAGAATTTAAGAAACCTAAGTCAGAGCCCCAATGTATTATAGAGCTGAAAGAGATCAAGCAAAAGGTAGTTGAACCTGTTTGGGAGTTCGATCAGAGATTCAAGACCCTCACAAGAATATTGACCTTTAAGATCTCAGATGATTAGACAAAGAATGGTTCATCGCTGCTCTCTTACCACATATCAGAGTCCCCCTGATGCAGCAGAATATTGCTTTGGAGGTAGAAGCATTAGATATCACCATGAAGCTTGAATCAGCCCCTATGGGAGAATCTAGCTCAGGCAGGAGTCAGATCTTGAGTCATCTAACTAGTTTGTCTCTATAGGTCAAAGACATGAAGAAGGACAAGGGGAAGGACAAAAGAGAAGATATTTGGTGTGTAAGATGTAGATCAGAAGGACATGACAAGGAACACTACCCTCTATTTAATGAATACTTGGCTTCTAGAGCCCCGATCCCCTTGAAGAAAGTTAACCTGCCTTGGTGCAAAGTATGCAGAAATCGACATCGCCCTAGTGAGTGCTATTACATGCAAAAATATGTTCAAACACCCAAAAAATTATATTGCACATTCTGTAAATTAGTAGGGCATGACGATAGAGATTGCAGGTCTTATGATCTTATGCATGAAAGATCAAGAGACATATACAAGATCCAAGGTGAAGAACATCAAGAAGGAAACAATGCGCAGTATAACTCCCGAGGAAGAGGAAACTTCAATCCTCAGGGTGGATACAAAGGAAGAGGACAAGGAAGAGGAATGGGCCGAGACCAAGGACATATAATCTGTTATAATTGCACGTAGCCAGGACATATAGAAAGGGACTATTAGAACCCTTGTACCACTTGAAGTTATTGCAACTCCTTCGAGCACGTCATGGAGGACTTCCCTATGCTGCTATCCAAGGTTCAGGAAAGACGAGGACCCCAACAGAACCCGCAAGTGAAATTGATATAAGTTGAAACTCATGGAGAAGACCCTAGATTCATTGTTATTACCTGAGGAGGCATTGCTACAGGAGAAGATAGAATGATCCAAGGAAAGATCACAGAAGATTTAGGTATCAGGAAAGTTGCAGAGAAGACTCAGGCTTTTGATGCAAAGAAAGAAAGACAAATCTTCGAGGAAGCAAGGAAAGAGTTCAAGAGAGACCAAGGGTCTTCATAAAAAACACAACTAGAAATAAGAGAATATGGGATGCCTCAGGCATTTGATTAGTCAGTTTCACCAAAGCAAGGAAAAGAGGTAAGTAAGTTCACCGATTTCTTATACACTTGTCTTAAGTTAGTTCAGGATGAGAACTCTATGCAAGAACTGTAGAACTTAATCAGGAAGTATGAGATAGGGAAGATAGACCCCTTACTGAATAGGGAAGTACACCAAATTGGTAAGAAGAGAAGGAAAAATAAAGAATTACATTTGAATGCTCAAATAGGAGAGTATGATATAGATTATGTGGTCCTTGACTTAGGGTCAGAGGTCAATGTCATGACGAATCAAACTTGGGCACTAATGGGAAAAACGAGGTTGATCCATTCCCCTATTAGACTTAGGATGGCTAATCAGAAAGTTGTCAACCCATTCAGACGATTGGAGAATGTCCCTGTGGACATCGACAGAGTTAGAACCTTTGTAGATTTTGAGGTAATTGAAAGTGTTGATGATATCTGCCCTTACCCTGCATTACTAGGAATCGATTGGGCCTTCAACAAATCCACTGTTGTTGATTTGAATAAAAGACGTATGACATTTTAAAGAGATGGACTTAGGTTCATTGCACCCTTATATCTAGATGAAGATCCGCAATACACAGATCCCATCAGAGAAGAAGGTCACATATTTAAATTGGAAAACATCTACAAACTAACAACCAGACAACAAGATTACATCAACCCTACAGCCGATGGGAATATGGGTTGGCGAAGTGACAATGCATGTTCATCAGATTCAGAAGAAGTGCTAGAAAACTGGTAGAACCATATGTATTGAGTATCTACCAGAAGATGTGCTAGATTAGCCAGAGAAGTTCGTTGGATCGACACAATAGTGAGTAAATTACCCACATTTGATGGTCTGAACCCTTTAGAAGCCTTCCTATCAGATTTTCAAACAAATGTACCAATACAAAAAATATTGTTGGCAATGGATGAGGCCCCGAAATCCACACCATCAAGATGGTGGTAGACACAAAAAAGCAACATCACAGACTGGACACAATGCAGAACCTTGATGACAACGTGGTTCTCAACACAAGTAGTAAGTTGCGAAATAATATATACTGGTCGAAGTTGCCCAAAGGACCACATGCGAAGCTGTGAAGAGGCCTGGAGTGACATTCCTTGCGAACAATGGGTGCAAATATTTATTAACACACTAGACATGACCCCTATCAACTGGTACCTTCAAGCAGAGTTGCGCCTTGTCACTACAGATTAGGAAGGTATGATTCAGAACTTTGGAACCACCTTTTTATTTGAAAGTGAATATCCTTTAGTAGACCAAGCATTACATATTGTGAGAAATAAGGTATCCAAGGAAGCATGTAGCCTCCCTATGGAACAAAAAGAGGATGAATGGATTGAGCCTTTCCAGAAATTGCAGAGTTGCTACAACATCAATGTCGATGACGATGATGATCCCAGGAAGGTAAACATTACTGAAACAAAATGCCAAAGAAATGTGGAAGGACCAATATTTGAGCTACCATTTATTGGTCAACCAATCAAGATTAAAAAAGTCAACATTGGGACAGAGGAGACACTGAAGCTTTCCAATATTGGAGATTATTGGGATGTTGCTACCATTGACAAGATTACAGTGTTACTGCACGAATATTAGAACTTGTTTCCCACCAAGTTCACTGATATGAAGGGTATCAAAGTTCCTATGGGAGAAATGAGGATCCATTTGAAACCAGGTGTGAAGCCAGTCAAGCAAAGACCCTATAGTTTGAACCTGAAATACAAGGAAAAAGTGAAGATTGAGCTCGAAGGAATGCTGGAAGAAAGGATTATTGAACTTGTCGAAGAATCAAAGTGGATAAGCCCTATGGTGGTACAAGACAAGAAGACAAGTGAAATCAGGATATGTGTGGAGCTCAGGAAGTTGAATGATGCTTGTCTACATGACCCTTTCCCTAAACTATTCACTGATGAAGTATAAGACAACGTGGGAGGCCAAGAAGTATATTATTTTACAGATGGATTTTCAGGATACCATCAGATCTGGATTGCCAAGGAGAACTAACACAAGACCATGTTTGCCACATAATGGGGATCCTACCAATACACAGTGATTCCATTAGGACTGAAGAATTCCCCAACCATGTTTTCCAGGGTGGTGGTCGAAGCGTTCAAAGAATTTTTTTCATAAATTTTTAGAAGCTTATTTTGATGACTGGACTGTGTTTATTTTGTGGAAAAATCATATTGAATGTCCAAGGCTAATGTTGGATAAATGCAGGCAGTGTCAAATTGATTTGAATCTAAAGAAGTGCATCTTCTTCTCACCATTTGGAGTGTTATTAGGCCATATTGTATGCAAGCAGGGATTGTTGGTTGATCCATCTAAAATTGCAATTATAGTTGATTTTCCACCTCCTAGTTCAGTCAAAAAAATGCGCACTTCACTAGGACATATTGGCTATTATAGGAAATTCATTAAATCCTATGCCCAAATCACAACATCGATGGATAAGATGTTAAAGAAGGATTTCCAGTTTGGCTGGACAGATGAATGCCAAAAGAGCTTTGACACGCTGAAACAGAAGATGGTCACTACGCCCATCTGGTTTTTCCATATTGGAGCAAAGAGTTTCATGTGCATGTCGATGCGTCTTCTATTGCATTGGGAGAAGTACTGGCACAACCAGAAGAAGGGGAGATCAACCATCTATTATCTTTTTCTAGAAGGAATCTATCTACAACAGATATCAACTATACCACTACCGACAGGGAAGGATTAGCCATGGTGTATGAGTTGCAAAAATTCCGCCACTGCTTATTGGGAGGACACTTTAAAATGTTTACAGATCACTCTGTGTTGAAATATCTAATCAACAAGCCAGTGTTGGGGGGTAGAATATGCAAATGGATTCTGTTGTTTCAAGAATATGATTTTGAGATCATAGTTAAGCCAGGAAGAATGAACAAGGGCCCTGACCACTTGTCGAGGTCAGAACATGGAGAAGAACCCACTAGTTTGGAGGATACACTTTGGGATGCACAGTAGCTCTCCATTAGAAATATTTATGACCATTTCATAGACATAGTCCAGTTCCTATCAACAGAAATGGCACCTAGTGAGTATACAATTCCCCAAAAGAAACAGCTAGTGGTGCACGCTTCAGACTTTTCACTTATAGTTCGATAGCTATACAAAATGGGACCTGATGAGATACTAAGAAGATGTCTTATGGAGACAGAGTGACCATTGATCCTTGTAGAATCTCATGAAGGCATCGCAGGAGGACACTACGC
Organism: Picea sitchensis; assembly: GCA_010110895.2. NCBI lineage: Eukaryota > Viridiplantae > Streptophyta > Pinopsida > Pinales > Pinaceae > Picea > Picea sitchensis. The sequence continues at coordinate 31,978 of SNQJ01S0027860.1, forward strand.
AGGGAGAGAAACTGCGCAGAAGGTCTTGAGAGTTGGCCTACCTTACACAAAGATGCTAAGGATTATGCTAGAGCATGTGATGTGTGGCAGAGAGTTGGGAAACCATCCAGAAAATATGAAATTCCATTAGCACAGCACCACAGATGACCCTACAAGCATTTGAAAAGTGGTCCATTGACTTTTTGGGACCTATAAACCCACCAAGAAAATGCACAGGAGCAAGGTATATCATTACTGCGACAAAATACTTAACTAGATAGGCCAAAGACAGAGCAGTTAAAGACTGTAGTGCAACTAAAATTGCGCATTTTATATTTGATGACATAATACACAGGTTTGGATGCCCCAAGATCCTTATGAGTGATCAAGGCACACATTTCATCAATAAGACAGTTGAAGCCCTGACTAAAGAATTTGTAGTCCACCATCAAAAGAGTACACCTTACCATCCACAAGCAAATGGAATAGTTGAATCATTCAATAAGATCTTGGAGACAACATTAACAAAGATTTGCATTGTGAATAGGGATGACTCATACTTAAGAGTACCTGCAATACTATGGGTCTATCGAACCACTTGCAAGAAATTAACAATGCAGACTCCTTTCAAGTTGGTTTATGGTATCAAAGTTGTTGTCCCGATGGAATACTTGGTACCAAGATTAAGAATTGTTTCTTTTACAGGTATGGATGACACTGTTGTTTTTCAGGAAAGGCTCGCCCAGTTGGTTGAATTGGAAGAAGATAGATTCATTGCAGGATTCCACCAATAGGTTCAGAAGGAACGAGAGAAGGCATATCATGACAGGAAAATCAAGAATAAGGCACTCAAGCAAGGTGATTTAGTATTGATGTACGACAGTAAGTTTATAATACACCTAGGGAAGTTCAAAACGCATTGGCTTGGACCATATGAGATCACCTATGTTACATAAGGAGGAGTTGTGAAACTAAAAACATTGAAGGGAGAATGGAAGGAAGGATTGGTGAATGGGAGTCGGCTGAAGTTGTACTATGACAACTAGTTGCCTCATAGCTCTCAGTAAAAGCATGAGAAAAGGGGTCTAAGTACCAGGTGCAGTTGAAACTGGGTACCAGACAAGGAAAAGACAGTATGCACAAGGAGCAAGAGGAGGCATAAAGAAGAAACCAAGGCTACCTTGCGCAGTCCAAAGTCGAAGAAAAACAGAAGGATCAAATCTAAAGTGCCTCAGGACGATTCACAGGTGAGTTTTGGGGGCCTATTGTCCCTTGGTTATGGAAGGAAGTGAAGAACAAGGAAGAAAAGGTGAAAAGAGAACTTCACGGGAGACACAGTGACTATCACTGGGTCGAAGTAAGAAAAAGAGAAGAAAATATGGAGCGATGATAGACCAACAAGAAATATGGATCATGGACAACTCAACAAGCAGAAAAATCCACCATTAGATGCTTTGGAGCACCGTGGGAGAAGGAAGGAAAGACAGGCTGGTGAAGCCCAGAAAAAGAGGGTCAAGTTGACCTAGGGTTTTAGACACCTAGTATTTTGGTATTTTATGGCTTTGGCACCTAGGTTTCGGCCTAAGGCTATCAGTGAGGTATTGTAATGTATAAATAAAGTTCAAGAGGACCTAGGTCTAGTTGGTACAAGTTGGTAGTTCTACAGTACAATATTTTTTTTGATCTAGCTATAGTATTGAGAGAGGGATCATTGTATTGAGAGAGAGAAGTGTTGAGAGAGAGGAATCCTTCTGGTATTGTAATATCTTCTGCTATGTGTGAAGGTCAAGTCCTGTAGCTGGGTGTGCAGGGAGGGGAGAGAAAGAGAGAAGCAAAATAAGAGCTGCTAGCTAAGAGCATAGACAGGAACTGTATGCTTTCCTTAATATAATATAGCACAATTCTGTGGACATAGCCCTAGAGAGAGGGTGAACCACGTACATATGTTGTTGTGTGTATGATTGATGCTTTGATCTCTGTCATTGTTATATTATTACCTGCCTTATTGTATTAGATTGAACTTATAGTTGTGAAGGATACTAAATATAGCTTGTTGAATGATAGATGCATGATATATTGCTATTGTAATGGATCCACTTGATATTCCCCTGGTTGTAGACATCTCTGTCCTGCAACCCCCTCATAGTTGCTTCGGGTGAGACTGCATCTGCTTCGTAGGTGTTGCCGAAAGGGCTAGTAGTTAGGGCTTGTTGGTGTGCTCTTGGAGATGAAACCTAGGTCTACCCTTGTGCCAACACTCATTCTCTTCAACCATACAATATGAATGCAGAGTTTCTATGGAATATCTGATCCCATGGAATGTAGATCTAGAACTTTCTTCATACTTCAAGAACTTGGCATCAACTCACACTCAAGCCTCCATAACTTCATCCAACTGTATGCGCTATGCCTTCCTTTAGCCCCTTGCTATGCTCAAGAGATTATTTTCACAAGAGACCTTTTCTTCTTATTTATACTCTCCAAGTAGCTTCCTTAGAAGCATATTCTAGGTCACTTTGTCCACGTAGTCCTCGGGACCTTGCTGGTATAAAACTCAATCAAACACAAGCCTTGTTATCACCCTCGGGATTTTCATGGTCACGATCAGATCATTACTGATTTTTCCATCGATCGATGGTTCACAACAATTGCAGGCTGCCAACGTGCTCGCTCTTTATTGGAGAGTTATGTCCCCACAATTAGAAAAGTGCTCACCCAATACAGATTGAATCGTGGTAGTTGATCCCCTGTCCTGACGATATCAATGTCTCTATCGAATAGCAGGCTACGAACTAGCATGTTTGCTAACTTTTCCTCTTCTCCCCGCAATGATTCCCCACCGTCGATTTTCCATTCTCAGATCGAGGGATATCCACGGGTCTTGCTCTCTTATCACCCTTTTCCAAATATCACACTAATGGATGCTAGCTTCTTCCTTGCATGTGACCTTAGGCTGTGACCCAAGGCTTAACCTCCTAGTGCTTCATGACTTTAGAACCTTTAACCAATATTATATCAACGGTCCTCGCCCTCCTTCGCAATAAATGATCAAGATCCACTTTGGGACTCTGCACTGTGGGACTTTGACACTTTCGACATCCGCTTTCCCCTAGAGTATTTTGTACCAAAATTTCCATATCAGGAACCATGCATCCACCTCAAATCAATGACTCTAGTCCACTTCACGACTATGACCTTCTGGCATCTCGACTTCTCCATGCCTACTTTCTCCCAGAAATATTTCACCCAGAGTTCACAATCTATCTATGCGTGTATCTCGTATATAAAGGGCCACTATCCACTTTGTCTATTCGGGCTTCGAGAGTTTCAAACTCCTACGCTTTCTTCTTCCCAATGTACTTCAACCCGAAGTACCCGATCTATTGACGTGTGTCCTTCTGGATCTGAAGGCCACTATCCACTTCGACTCTTCGGGCTTCGAGAGTTCCAGACTCCTGTGCATTTGTTCCTCCCAGAGTGGTTTCACCCAAATATGACGAATTCCCACCATGTGTCCCTCTAGATCTAATGACCCAGATCTTCACTGCTCAAATTGACTTCCTTTCGAAGCATTAAGCCTCTAAACTTATGGATATCTCACCACATTCTCTCTGCAACGGAAGGTTGTGATCTACTTTGGACTTCGGGACTTCGGGAGCTTGTCACACTCCACACTTATAATCCCATGAAGTGAATTTTCCTGAAGTCTCAGATCTTTCGACGCGTATCTCCCTGCAACCAACGACTTGGATCTACTTCAACCTTCGACTCTTCGGTGATTTATATTTCTCCTTGTCCACAAAACTTCTGAAGTGCTTTCACTCCAGATTTGTGGATCTTATGCCACCTGTCCCTCTAGATGATGGATGATCCATGGCCTCTTTAGGACTTCGGTGAATCCTCGCTCCTTTGTGCACGTAGATATTTAAAACTCGTGCACTTCACCTAGATCCAACGATCTGCAACGATCCTGCTCCCTCCTGGACAGATCTTAGTCGATAAATCGTGAAGCCTTCAGAGCTTCACTCCCTTTGAATATTTATCCCCACTGTTTCTCTTGAGATTTATCTCAATATTCCACAATTAAGCGTGGGTTCTCTAACCATACTACTAGGATAACTCAATCGCAAAGAGTCTTCCCATTAGGGATTTCACCATAAGGGGACCATTTTGGAGTTCATCCATTTGTACAACCATGACAAGACAATAATGATTCATATTTACATCAATCCAACTACAAATCATTGATCCATATTCATCTATGCATACAACTATGACTCCTATTGAAATCAATCCATTGACATCAAGGTCAATACATTATCCATCAATCAAAGTCAATACATGATCCATCAATCACTACATCAATATACTATGACAAGACATTGTTCATTTGACATCAATCCTTTGGCATCAATGACAACATGATCCAACAACAATACTCTTCCTCCATATTTATGTTACACTTTTCACATAAAATTCTAAGTGTTTTAAACTTAGATAGGTAGTCTTCAATGCAAGAAAAATCATTTGGACTTAAAATCAATATCTAATTTTCTAACCGATGTGCTCGAATAATATTGTGTTTACCAAACACAGATTCAAGCTTTTCCCAAGCTTCATCAAGGTCATCAATTTATTGAAGGTGGAACCTTAAATTAGGAGAGATGGATATTCTGATTAGTCCATATGCTTCATCATTCCTATTAGCCCATTTGACTTTTTTTTCATCATCAATGGATTCTTTTTCCTTTCCCAAAGTAATATGGTGCATGCCTTTACTTCTTAATAAATAGGCCATATGGGATTTCCATTGGAAGTAGTTGGTGTTGGTAAGAAAAATATCACTGGAAGAATCCATATTAAATATGCAGATAATATGGATTTAAAAACTGAAACTGATGATTTGGATGAAAAGATCTTGAAAAATTAGGCGGTTTTAAAAAAACGACACTGAAAATGGACTTCGAATGTGAAAGTTATGCCCTTTTGAAAAAAAACATAAACAATAACCAAAGAGCCACGTGGAAAGTAGAAGTTGGTCCACGTGGTGATAGTCCTCCAAATAACCTCACTTTTATGAATAAGTTTCTTTATGAAGTGACCCACTTTTATAAAAAGAAGCGGGGATCACTTTTAAAATGAACTTACTTTATAAAGGAAAGTTGCATGAATAATAAATAACTTTAAAATAAAATATTAAAGCTACTTATAGTGATTTACTTTTATACTTGAAGTGAAATACACTTTACAATGGATGCACAAACTTTTTCAAAAAAAGTAACAAAAAAGAGACTTGAACTCAAGACCTCTTACTTAATAAGGCAATTTTTAACCAAGGGAGCTAGAAAAACATATTGTATTGTTTAGAAGGAGTATTGTTGTTGTTGATGATGAAGATGGCTTTGGAGAACGTGTTTAAGATGGCCTTGGAGAGCATGCTAAAAAAAAAAAAAATCACACAAGAATTTTTTTTTGCTTCTCGATGATAACAAGGGTTAGATCCCAGTTAGCTTACCTGGAAAATGCACCCTTTATGGTATGTTTCTAATTTTCTGAGATCACATAGGGAATAGGGAAAATATCATATGCAAATACAAAGGAGTAGAAACCTGGAAACAAAAAAAATAAAACTGAAATAATACTCTGTAAAAAATTTTAAAAGGGCGTATTCAGAAATTATACCTCTAGATCTGACTGAAATAGTCGTATCTTGGGAAAAAGGAAACCTTTTCGAGTGAAACGAAAAGAAATCCTAACTGAAAATATCCCTCCAGACACAATGGAACAATCCTCTCAACCCAGAAATGTATGAAATGGTATAAATCATAGATGAGGCAACTCAGCTTCACGATCTCAATATACAACAAGAGAGGGTCTTCAAACATGCTCTGATACCATGTTCAACAAAACCAGTATTCCAAAATAGGACTAACACATTCAGTAACCACTCACACTACCATATCAAATATTAACATATCTATATTTTGACGTGGTAATACCTCTACGGGGAAGCATCCATGAGCCCAACCAACGCGACCACTTGGAGCAATTTATTCATGCAAAAGAAATATTACAGAGAGATTTTACAAGAGTGTTTCTCACAATCGATCATCAAAAAATGACCCTCCATGCTCTTTAAATAGATATCATGGACCAATCAGGTGTTAAGCCACAGGTCAATGTAGCCTTTAAGATCAAGGAGAACATGAACCATTGTATCACTCTATGGCAGGAACATATCATGACCGTCAGATTTCCTAACTACAAATGCATACTAATGTATACTAAGGAAACACACTTTTACCTAATGACACATTAGACCAAGTAGATCTTAACTAAATCCTAAGTGTATAAATATTCTAACAAAACTTGAGTCAAAAAAGAAGAGGCTTGATGGAACTGTGAACATGTCTAACGGTGATCTGAAGGATCATCGACTGCTTCTCGTGTTGAATGGACCCATCTAGGAAGCGGTGGTGTTGGTGTAGGTTCATGTTCAATAGAGGAAGGTGAGTAGGAAGAGGTGGATTTTCATCCTCACTAACATCATCATATGAAGAAGAAACCATAATAGGAATAGAATATGGTACAAATGTCGAAGATGGATCGCAAGCCGAAGGAGACAAAAACGCCAAATTAGGCTCGCCGACCAAGATATTTTTATCAAAATTAACATATCTTATAATAATGATTTCATTATAATGAGGTTGAATAAATATGTAACCTTTGACATCTTTAGAATATCCAATAAAAATACACTTCTCACTTTTAGGTCGTAAATCTTTCCTTTTCTCACCGGGAATGTGAGCCTGTGCTACACTACCAAATACAAGGAAGTGGCTTACATCAATATTTATTTTATTCCATGTTTCTTCCAGTGTTATATTTTTTATAGCCATTGTGGGAGTGAAATTTACTATTTAATTTGCACAGTTAATGTCTTCTACCCAATAATTAATACTTAATTCCTTAGATTGGATCATACAATTAGCAATGTATTTTAATATGTGATTCTTTCTCTCAACAACACCATTTTATTTTGGCGCATATGAAATAGTGTGTTTCATTTGGATATTGTATGTAGTGCAATGATTTGTAAAAAAAAATTCACATATTTTCCTCCATTATATGTTCTTGACCTTTGAATTTGATGTCCAAATTGTTTTTCTACAAGGGCCTTGTAGGCCAAAAACTTGTCAAACAATCCTCTCTTAAGTTTTAAAAAGTAAACTCAAGTGCATCGGAAGAAGAAATCAATGAAATTTAGGAACTAATTGCACCCATAAAAATAAGGAGAAGAAAGTGGACCACAGAAGTCATTGTGAACAAGATGCAAAGGGGTTGAGGCATGCCAAGCAGAACATTTGTCAAAATTGTCCCGATGATGTGCACTGAGAACACAACCGACACAAAAACCATCTCTGCAAGAAACAATAGGAAGACCAGTCAACATATGTTGATTACATAGTTGTTGCAATGAATGATAGTTTAGATGACCAAACCGCTCATGCCAAAGTTTTCAATTCATCACTATGAGGAACAAAAATTTGTGGAAAAGATGATGACCCAAAGTTGTCAAACTTGTACAACCTGGTAATATCATCAACAATTCTAGTTGTGAATACAGGCATATGATCTTTTAAATCATTAATTACAACTTGGTGAGGTGAAAAATTTATGGTTTTCCCTTCACCTGAATGAGCGATCTGATACACTGATAGAAGGTTGCACAAAAGACTTGGATCAGATCATCATTGAAATGACCATTATCTACTTAAACTGTTATAGACCCTACAATGCTAAGAGATATATCCTCACCAAGAAATATTCTCTTGGTGTTACATTCATTAAGAGCAGAAAACATGGATTTATCCTTATCCATGTGATAAGGTGCTCTAGAATCAATAAACCACTCATCATAAGAAGAAGAAGAAGTTGTATTGAAGGAGAAACCAGAAGAAGAAAGTGCATGTCCATGAGAATAAGAAGAAGAAGAAGAAGAAGAATCAATATTGATGTTGTGATTATTCATTATTGCTTCTAATTCTTACATATTTTTAAAACATTTAGACTCCACATGACCATCTTTCCCACAAAATTTGCAATGTTTGTCAGTCTTCTTAGTTTTATATTTTACTCCTTTGTCACCATTAGGAGAGAAAGTTGGATGAGAGCGTTTGGGACCATTTTTTTTCTTGTTTTTGTGGCGGGGATGTTGCTTCTTGGCATTCTTGTATTTATCTTTTTGTTGGGCCACTGAGGCTTCGTTGGATGAACCTATACTGCTAATCAATCCAATTTTCACAAGCTTATATTTCTCTCGAATTAGAGCATCACAAAAAGACTCGAGAGAGGGTTTTTTATGAGCACTCCCTAGAGTTTCTATAGTGGCATGAAATGTAGATACAAAAAAAAAATATGCACTACCAAGCTTAGAAAGAATAGCATATGTGCATTGATATTCCTTCAGATCTAGTTGGAACTCTATAAATAAAAGTCTAAGTATTTTGAACTTAGATAAGAAATATTCAATGCAAGGAAAAACATTTGGAATTAAATTTATTAACTGATTTTTGAACTAGTGGGCTCAAATAATATTGTGTTTACCAAACAAGGATTCAAACTTTTCCCAAGCTTTATTTGGGCTNGATACACTGATAGAAGGTTGCACAAAAGACTTGGATCAGATCATCATTGAAATGACCATTATCTACTTAAACTGTTATAGACCCTACAATGCTAAGAGATATATCCTCACCAAGAAATATTCTCTTGGTGTTACATTCATTAAGAGCAGAAAACATGGATTTATCCTTATCCATGTGATAAGGTGCTCTAGAATCAATAAACCACTCATCATAAGAAGAAGAAGAAGTTGTATTGAAGGAGAAACCAGAAGAAGAAAGTGCATGTCCATGAGAATAAGAAGAAGAAGAAGAAGAAGAATCAATATTGATGTTGTGATTATTCATTATTGCTTCTAATTCTTACATATTTTTAAAACATTTAGACTCCACATGACCATCTTTCCCACAAAATTTGCAATGTTTGTCAGTCTTCTTAGTTTTATATTTTACTCCTTTGTCACCATTAGGAGAGAAAGTTGGATGAGAGCGTTTGGGACCATTTTTTTTCTTGTTTTTGTGGCGGGGATGTTGCTTCTTGGCATTCTTGTATTTATCTTTTTGTTGGGCCACTGAGGCTTCGTTGGATGAACCTATACTGCTAATCAATCCAATTTTCACAAGCTTATATTTCTCTCGAATTAGAGCATCACAAAAAGACTCGAGAGAGGGTTTTTTATGAGCACTCCCTAGAGTTTCTATAGTGGCATGAAATGTAGATACAAAAAAAAAATATGCACTACCAAGCTTAGAAAGAATAGCATATGTGCATTGATATTCCTTCAGATCTAGTTGGAACTCTATAAATAAAAGTCTAAGTATTTTGAACTTAGATAAGAAATATTCAATGCAAGGAAAAACATTTGGAATTAAATTTATTAACTGATTTTTGAACTAGTGGGCTCAAATAATATTGTGTTTACCAAACAAGGATTCAAACTTTTCCCAAGCTTTATTTGGGCTGTCAATTCCTTGGAACTGAAACCTTAAATCAAGAGAGATGGAAATTTTTATTAGTCCACGTGCTTCATCATTCATACTATCCCATTTGACATATTTTTCATCATAATTGGGTTCTTGTTCTTTTCCTAAGGTAATCCAGTACAATCCTTTACTTCTTAATACATCCTCTATATGGGATTTCCAAGAGAAGTAGTTATTACTGGTAAGAAAAATATCATTGGGAGAGGCCATATTAAAATATGAAAATAATATGGATTTAAAGGCCGAAATTGATGGTCTGGATGGAAAGGTTGTGAAAAAATAGGTTGTTTAAAAAAATGGCACTAAAAACAGACTTTGGATGTGAAAATTATGCCATTTTGAAAAACGGCATAAATGGTAACCAAAGAGCCACATGGAAAGTAGAAGTTGGTTAATGTGGTGATACTCCTCCTTCTAGTAGCCTCACTTTTACAAATAATTTTCTTTTAAAGTAACCCACGTTTATAGAATAAACAAGAATCAATTTTACAATGAAATTACATTGTAAATTAAAGTTGCATGCAAAAAGTAACTAAAAAAGAAATATTGAATCTACTTTATAGTGATTCAATTTTATAATTTAAGTGAAATACACTTTACAATTAATGTATGAAGTTTTTCAAAAAGTAACAAAAAAAAGACTTAAAGTCAAGATCTCTTACTAAATAAGACAACTTTTAACCAAGTGAGCTAGTACAAAACACATTATAATCTCATGGAGGATTGGGGATGTTGTTGTTGTTGTTGTTGAAGATGGCCTTGTAGTGTGCTCAATAATTATTTTTTCCACCCATTCACACACAAAAAATAATTCTCTTCTCGACAACCACAAGGGTTAGATATTGATTAGCTTACCTGGAAAATGAAAATTTTCCTTATGTTTTTTCTTTACCGAGATTGCATAGAGTGCATGGAAAAGAGAATACACAGATAGGAAAACCCTTTCCTGTCTATTTCTGATTTGTTGAGATCGCAAAAAGAGTAGGTAAAATAGCACATGTAGATCAAAAAGAGTAGAAACCCAGGAATAAAAACCCGAAAACCGAAATATTATCTCTATAAAAGTTTAAAAGGGCGTATTCAAGGTTTATATCTACGAATTTGACTGAAATGGTTGTATATTGGGAAAACATAAATCTTTTCAAGTGAAATGAAAATCATTTCTAGATCAAGCAAATGCTCTGGACGTAATGGAATGGTCCTCTTAGCCCATAAATGTATGGAAATAGAAAAATCCAGAGATGTGGAAACACGACTTCAAGATATTTATTTACAATGAGAGTGAGTCTTTAAATGCACTCTGATACCATGTTCGACAACACATGTATTCCAATAGAGGACAAAAAATTTAGTAACTAATCACACAACCAGATCAAAGATCAACACACCGATTTGCTTACATGGTAAAACCCATTTAGAGAAAGATCCATGGCCTCAACCAACATGGCCACTTGGAGCAGTTTATCAATTCAAAAAAAAATATGTTACAAAGAGTTTTGTTGGCCCTTGACCAAGTTTTGGGAGATCCTTGGTCAAGTTTGACCTATTTTGTAACTTCGATAGTCTTTCAAAGGCGGAGCGCAAGACGAAGCAGAGATCGCAGGATCTCAACTCCCTTTTGGGTCCTTTTTGGGATATGGGAATATGTAACGGGATTGGGATGTCAGCCCATGGGTTTACCCATGTTTAGGCCTATTTTGTATGTATAAATAGATGCTTAGGATAGATAGAAGGAAGGGTGGTGCATCTATGTGATGTGAATGTATGTTAAGTGCAAGTAGATTATGTAAGTTCTTTGTGCATGATTGTGTGAGACTTGCAGAGCTAAGTGCAAGTCATTGTAGCAAGATTGTGGAAGGCTTAGTGTTGGAACACAAGGAAGAAGGATATAGCGAGCTGCACATATCTTTTGTCCTGTGCAGAGTAAGGGTTTTGAGGCTATGTGCTTGTAACTGATTGTCTGAAGACAATAAAGAAGAAGAGTTGGTGGATGTATCCCAAGGTGGGGGTGAACCACATAAATACTGTGTTGATATGTTTTGTTCTTGTCTTAATGTGTTATGACTCTCTTGCTAAGTGCTTTGATAGACATATATAAATGTGTTCATGCTTTGTGCTAATGATGTGTAAGAATGTTAGATCTGAATTCTATGAATGTGCTTAGTGCTTTCTTCTGGTAAGATCTATTCCATCTGTTTGTGCTAAGTTCTTAATGAAATTAGATCAGTGTGAATTGTGATGCTCTATTCTATCTGCAAAGTAGTTATTGGTAGAATATTGATGAACTATTGATGCTAAGTGCTCTATTAAGTATTATAATCACATATTTGTGTCCCAGCTAAGGTTGCAGACACTTGAGTCCTGCAAGCACCCCTACCTCTACCTCGGGTGAGACTTCATCTGCTTCGCAGGTGTTGCCGAAAGGATCGATAGTTAGGGTTTTGTTGGTGCATTATTGTAGCGTTGAAACCTGGGTATGCCCCTGTGCCAACAAATGGTTCCATTGTCGGGACCTGAAACTGTAATTGCTGGGAACTGAGAAATAAGGAGCTTTGTGCAAAGATTCGTCCTGAAGTTGTGAAAGCTATGTGCATAGATTCGTCGCTCTAGTGCGCAGTATTCTACTTGATTTAGAAAGATGTGTGATAAAGGAAAGAAGCCTGGTCTAAAGAAAAGAAGTCGGATATGAAGGAGAGAAGCAATATCTGAAATATTTTGTGCTCTAAGAAAGGTAAAAGTGAGAATTTCTGATTAAAAGAGGTAAGATCTACAAGCTCTGTGCTCTGATAAAAGTAAGAATAGTGAAAATTTTTAGATCTGGAAGCTTTGTGCTCTGTAGAAGTAAGATAAGTGGAAATTTTTGTTTTTAAAGTATGGATCTAGATATATTTGATAGGTTATGTCCTAGCTTGAAAACTAGGGCACTAATAGATGAAAGTTGTCTTGATATGAGTAGATCTGATAAGAATAGTGAAATATATGTTATACCTATGCATAGAAAGAATGTTTGGACTAACAAATGGATGCAGGATCCTAGAAAGAATTTTTTGCAGGTTAGATCCTATGATCCTAGCGCGAAGTACAGGAGAAGTTGGGGATCATTTAAAAGAAAGAGAGGTTTAAACCTCTCTTATAGCTATAGAAGACCAATACATATTGCTAAGGAATGCCCTGGAAGAAGACCTAGTTGTCTTTGTTGCAAAGATATGGACCACAAAGTGTTGGATTTCCCTAGAATGATTGCTAAGATGGAAAAAATGAATCTGAATAAAGAAAACCCTAAGGCATATCCAGAGACTATAGTAGAATCCCAAAAGAAATCAGAGAAAGTATTGTTACAGATGAAAGAAACCCTGAATGACCACTGACATATCAACTTATCATGGATATTCAAAGAAAAAAAATGCATCGAAGCAAGAATAGGAATCTTCAACATTAACTGTGTTCTGGACGAAGAAACACAAGTGAATATCATGATGAAAAGAACTTGGGAAGCCATAGGGAAGCCTGCTATGATTCCTTCATTAACAGGAATAGGACTATTTAGAGGAAACATGATAAACCTATGTGGGAGGCTCGCTTGCATACCTATGAACATTAATGGAACTTCGACAGAAGACGATTTTGAGATTATTAAATTTATTGAAGAAATCGCCCCATTTACCATGTTACTAGCCATCCCTTGGATTGAAAGAGACCATGCCAGAAGGAAAGAAGAAGAAGCAGTGTTAGAAAAATAGAAACAGGAGTTAAAATAATTCATGACTAGAAGGATCGCACACTTGATTGCAGAACATGAGAACAGATTGAAGCTATTTAACACTAGAGACCCAGATGTCGAAGCTGCAAGAACATTAGAAGACCAATAGAAGACTGAAGTACTTATCCCAGACACAAAAGAGGTACTACTCCTAAATCCTAGGAAATAATTTCAATAGCACGAAGTAACTATGTTAAGAGAAGATAAGAATCGGAATGGAAAAAGGCATATTGAGACTAATCTCACTCGAAAGAAGGCTAGAAAGTTAAGTAAGAAGAGGGATAAGATTGAAAAGTTACAGAAAGTCCCAAAGGGAACCTCACCTAAGGAAAATTTTCAAAATTAGATCTTTGTCGGGATATCAGAACAATGACACATGGCACTTCGCCATGGCGAAGCAATATGGTCATTGGGGAACGTTATAATCGTTAGATCAATGCTCTGAATGGATAGAAAACCATTTATGGCTAGCCATATCACCACCCGACTGTTGAGACCATGCTATAATGGAAAGAACCTAGTTAATGAAGACCTCATACCCGTTGCAAGCAACCCAATGTCGAGTTACCTATTTATCCCACCATGCCATGCACCGAGAACACTTTTTCCAATTGAGAATTTGAGCCCACAGACTACATTGATTTTATACAGTGATCATCGTGCTTCTTCTCTCTCTCTCTTTACTATGTCTAAGATACCCCTCCCAAACCTGAGATTATTAACCCCAAACATGTATGTCGAACAAGTTGAGCGCTGCAGAAAGAGTTGTTGAGGTGATTTTGATCGACTTGATGACTGAAAGAGTCACGTCAAAGAGAGGATTATCCACAGGTGTACAAGAATCATCCACGAGAGGACTGATAGACTCTCCATCAACTACTCGAGTCAGACCATCCCGACCATCATATGAGAAGCGAACTAAGAACAGGGATGATCTCGCAAATGCTAAGTTGATTCCGAGCATATTACCTACTTATATACCACCTTTGAGTAGTGTTGTAAACTGTGACAACGTACATAGATATTTTGAGTACACCTTGGTCACTTCGTACCTCCCAAAGGAGATATGCGCAGTTTGCGCAGAACCAAGATAATATTGTAGCATTGAAGATTAGTGAATTCAACCTGGGAAATTGCAAAGTCTAAAACATGTTAGCCTCGCATAAGAACTTGACTACAACTAAAGGGAAGAATTTGAAGATCGTCCCTCAGTCATGCACCCATAACCTCGCGTAGTCCACCTTGTTGAACGTTATGAAGATTATGCACTTCGGACGACACTAGGAGGTGAATGAATGTGTCAAATTGGTGTTGTCTTGTTACCATGGAGGTTATCTGTTAAGCCCTAATATTGGCTCATTACCCCTTAATTGGGGCATATTATATTAGTAATGTTATTTTATTTATTTCGGCTTTAGGCCATTAGTTGTAATTATACCTCCTAGTCTCCTATATATACCAAGGAGACATT
>SNQJ01S0027860.1:54888-78993 GCA_010110895.2 Picea sitchensis
ATAACCGGCTTCTAATTTTTGTATTAACTACCGCCAAATTTGGTTGATTTCCTATACATTTAATATATAGTTAAAACTCTGCCAACTCCTTCATAACTTTGGGGTTTGACTAGTTGTTGTTTGGTCGTCCACTGGTCCAGCTGCCTGGTATGGTGACGACCGGTCTGGTGGGTGGCCATAATTTGTTTTTTTGAATTTTGGCCTTTATCCCTCATTGGGAATTTTTGGGTTGCCACATGGAAGCCTATAGTTGGCACACATGGCACCCAATCACCCACACAGTCAGAATTCTAGTCAACCACCACGTAGAATGTTGTACAGTCCACATCATTTCACATTCATCACATGGTCATCGACCATGTCATCTCCACGTCACTCTAACACGTCATGTTGACGTCATCCTTTGTATTGCCACATCAATGCCTATTGAGCGTGCCACATCATGTTAATGTCATCCTCTGTACTTCCATGTCAACACCCATTCAGTGTACCACATTATGGTACAACTTTCCATGTCATTGGCCCAGTCAGTGTCGTATTTCTACGTCATCCCATACAACCTGCCACGTCATCCCGTACGACCTGCCACATCACTATTGCATCAACATTCGTACTACCAACTATACCTACCACATCAGTTGTACAACCTTCCACATAATTCATATGGATGACATGTGGAAACCTCCCATGCTACCACATCATCATGCTGATGTCAGCACTGTACAGACTTCACTAATTTCGTTTATTTGCCAAAAAAAATGAATGGCTATAATTTTCACATCTAGACTTGGTTTGAGGTGTCATTTTCATCGTTGGAAAGCTCTCGTCGAGATCGTTAACTTGGTGTTATTTTCTTCGAATTCTGGGAAATTTTATTCTTGGCCATTTTTCCCTTAACTGAGGAGGATCCAACCTTCAACTACATAGACTATGGTATGGTATTCTTTCTTGGTGTACCACAAAGCTCAGGGTGAAGCTTCCAACATTTTCCGCTCCAGTGACCATTCATCTGGGAGTGAGTGCAATAGTTGTGTGACTTCATGTTTGTCTTGATTTCACTGTAAAGAGATTTTCTCATCTATCACTTTGCAATGCTATTGATGTCCCAATATGGTGTTGGTGATGATCTCAACTGTTTTCTTGAAGAATCCTATGCTTCTGCTTCCTTTGATCATTCTCTTTCACCATATCCCAATCTTGCTAATCAGGGTCTTCCTTCAACCTCTAGTGATTCAATAATGTCTTTGACATCAATACCAATACCTCCTCCTTTATACCCCATATTTCTCAGCCACTTCAAGCCAATGCCCTTGGTGTTCCTTTCAAAAAATCCAAAAGAGGCATCATCATTAATAAGGGAAGGAATTGAGCATGGATAATTCCTTAACTCCATTCATGTTTGTGACGCTTGGTCATATTCCTAAAGTTTGGCCAACTACTCCTCCTGGTTGGATGAAGCTCTAGATGAGGCCTTTAGGAAACCACCTTGGTTACCTGTTGTCTAGAGAGAATCCTTTATTATCTGACAATATGTGCAGCTATCAACATTTTCATGACAAGAACCATAATTAGTATACCTTCCATGGCCACAATTTGATCTAGTCTTGGAGCTAATTTTTGCCTCCTTTGTAGTGGAACATTCTCTAACTTGTTCCTCCACGGGCTTCTCTAACATGAGTCTCAATTTATAATTTTCATCCTCTACAACTTGTAGAATCCTTTTGAGATCTGCATTATCTGCTTGGATGCATTCGTTTATTTCTTCAAGCTCTTTGCATCATTCATTCTTTGATGTTTTTCCAATCTTGTCTTCAACACCTACAAATCATGTCAAACCTGCTCTGATACCACTTGATCTGAAACCGGGGGTGACACTGATACCAAACTTGGCTTGGTTCTAGGCCACTTAATTAAGGTCATATTTACAATTGATTTATTGAACTCGATTGCATCAAAGGTGAAAATATGTACTTATGAAGGCTTGAATCCAAATTGAATATTAACTTGGTGAATTTGCTATTAATCTCACAATCCATTACTTAATGCATTTAATGATCATAATTGTAGAAAAAAAAGTATGCATAAGACAATATGAGACAAGAGATCACAGAGTTGTTAACGGATTTCACCAGAAACTCCAGGCTACAACTATGAATCCACTTGGAATACGAATCTCTTTATTTTCTTTACCAAAGAGATGAAACATTCTCACAAAATGTGGCACTTGCTCCTTACAGGGCTAAAACCCAGAGCAACCTTGTCTTACACAAAGAGAGCTTAAGGCTCTCACATAAGTGACATTTATTTAGACACAAAAAGGACAACATTGAGCTCTCTCTCTCCACCAAGGGATGATCCATAAAGGATTCATCCAAAGATGAAACCTAAAGTTTTCATAAGGATTTTATATAGTTTTCCTTAACTCCATAGATCAAGGAGACAATATCCACAAATTTAGGATATAATAACAACTCAAGGAAAAAAATGAGAAAAAATTCTAACCAATTCATGAGACCCTTAACTTCCTCCTTGAGACTAGGAAACCACTTGTGATAAAGTGAGGAAGAGTCCAAACCAATTCATGAGACTGTTAACTTCCGCTTTGACACTAGGAAACTAATTTCCCCTTAAAATTAGGAAACTAATTTGTGAGTTGGATTTTCACACTAATTTCCCATTTTTACAACTAAATGAATAATACGTGAGATTCTCAAACTCACTTCAAGCATTAATCATTTGTCCAATTTGCATGAATAATACATGAATTTCCTCACTTAAAGTATTAATAATTTATACATTTTAAATAAATCATTCATGAGTAGTAATTATTCTTTGTCACCTACCATCAATTAATATTTTAATGATCTTCTCCACGGTGTGAAAAGTAATGATTCATTGTCTGAAGATTCTCTCGGATCACATCACATGTCAGATCACATCACATGTTAGATGGTCCATTGTATTATTAATAAGTACTCTTAAAACAACACCCACATAGTCCAGTTGTAGACATTTACTTCACTATACTAAAATATGAAACTTACATATCAATTCAAACTAATGTAAATTTTACGTGATAGAAATATGAAATATACATATAAAATCCAAACTAGTGTAGTTTTTTCATTGTGCATAAACACAAAAGTTCAAGGTAATCTTAAAGGGGAACTTCCAATATTAATAACAAAGAAGATTTGTTTGGATATTATGAACATATAAGTCATTTATAATCAACAAACATTTAAGTTATTTATAATATTCAAACTAAAATTTTGTTTTGTAATATGTTTTCTGACATATATTTTTAATATAGTATTGTGGTTTCAAAATATATGTTGATATTTAAAAAATAAAATTATTTATGAACCATCATAATAGCATAAGAAAGAGTGACTAAATTATGAAAAACTACCAATCCACATATCTCCATATTGCAAAGGCCCAAACATTATTTAACTAAATCCCTCAACATGGATTAAATAAATCCCTCAAAGTAAAGTAGAATTCAAGTGACTGAAACATTGGCTAAATAGAGTAAAATAGTTTACCATTACCTAGAAAAAAAAATCCTTGGAAAAAAAATGTAATTTTATTCATCTGAGGAGACAAAATTACATTATGTAGGTGTTGAGCACTTTCCATCTGTTTCAAATAGATGAGTTTTCCTTCTGTCATCAGTAGAAATATATACAGTGTGACATAAGATACAAAATATATGTGACGAGTAGATTTGTAGAGGTCATGTGTAGGTCGATCCTGTGAGTGATGTCGTACTATGCCAGAGAAAGTAGAGAGCCATTCATCCTTTGGAAAGGATTTTTGTTTTTCCAAAATTGAGCAGGATCAAAAATAGATGGATGGAGTTTTATCCCAATGCTTCTATGAAGGGGTGGTGTAAAAACTCATATGTGGCTTCATCCTTTGTTTCCGAAAAGTGTCAGGACCCAAGTGGAAGATGTAGTCCATCTTTTGAAAGAGAATCAACTAATTGATTTCGTTCCCTGTATACATGTTTAAGTAAGTGTTAAGAGTGTCTAATAATCTGAATATTTCCTCTAAAAGTGGATGCAAAAATATGTTGTGGTAAGATTTTTGTTTATGAGTCCAATTGATAACATATTTTGGATCTCCAAAAATTTGAAGATTTTGGACCCCCATTTCCCCTACAAATTGTAGTAGTAACTTTATGGCCAAGAGTTCATAAAAATTGTTTGTTCCTAGTCCCATTCCTATTTTTATTTTGAAGAAGTGTCTGTTGGAGAGGTAAAGGGCTGCACCTCCTCCATAGATTTTATTTTGTGAGGCTTCATCAAAAAAATACCAAGGCTTTGAATGGTCAATGGGAGGGGAAATTTTTTCCTGAGGAAAATGTGAGAGGATTACTAATCCTAGTGCAACAGTGAGTTCAGGAAGGGAAGATTAATCTTGAAATATTTCCTTGTTGCGGGCTAGCCAGATCCCCCAACATATAATAAAAGGTAGAGCTTTTATGTTTATGTGAGGCTTATGTTGAGTCTAGTGTTGTCAGGATGTTTCAACAGAAGGTCCTTCCCAAATGAGTCTTCGATTTAGATGTAAAGTTATATCTTTCCATACCTGTTTGGTGAAAGGGCAGTGGATGAAGAGGTGAGTGTTGTTTTCAATATCTCCTTTGCAAAGGGTGCACCATCCAAGTCCTTTAATTCTTTGTTTTCTCTTGTTGTCCCAAGTGAGGGATTTTTATTGAGTACACACCACATGAAAATATTTTCTTTTTGTGGGCACTTCACTTTCCAAAGCCCTCACCACCACCAAGATGGCTCTCTTTGTAGTAATTCTATATTTATTGAGATATATCCCAATTTTGGAGTGTAGACCCCACAAGGAGATGTTTTCCATACAAGTTCATCTTCTTCTTCTATGATTTGAATGTGACTTGACTGGAGAGAAAAAATATATATGTTCCAAAGAGCATGTAACCCTAGGGTTTCGTCTTTTTTCCATTACCTATAAAATTTTACATATAATATGGATCCTTATTAAAATTTCAAATGGAAAACTACAATGTTTGATTAATATCAATATGTGTTAACCACAAATTATCAAGTTGTTGGATGGATCAATATGGAAAGAAAGGGGTAATTTGTATAATCTTCAATAGTTGGATACTTACCATGTGCATGTACATATGCATCCACACACAGATTGCTAAAGGAGAAAGAATTATAGCAACAAAGTTACTATCATTGTCTTAGTAAAGTAAACTTGCATGAGTGTCATGTGCCATATCCTTGAAAGTTGAGACATGGATCATGGTAGCTCCTTTCTCCACATGGATTATCTTAGATATTGAGTTGACACATCCTCATTGTATATGTGTGACAAAGGTGTTAAGATGGTGTAACAATTTGTATCTTGTTGTTCACAAGGAAGTAATGTATTAAGTCTATTTAAGGAGAAAATTTAATAATGAATGGGAATATTAATTCCATAAGCGACATTCTCTTATTTATACCTCATGACATAAGTGACATTAAACTTTTGAACATTCATCAAAGAGAGGGCTCAAACTTTCCATATCTCACATGGTGTAGTGTCTCTTCTGCTACAAAAGTCAAACATTTACTGATTATTATTATGATTACATTATTGAATTAACTTTATTCACAGACATTACATAATATTCACCTCAATTAGTTTTACCTACAGATTTTGTCCATTTCATTCCATCTGAAACTTGTGAAGCGAGCATGCTTTGCGTCTCTTTTTTTTCCACAAGGGGACCTCCCTCACCACTAATTTGTTAGACCCATATGCTAACATGCAACCAATGTGTATCATTTTCCTCTTTAAATCCAAAGACTTAATCACATTATTTATATATGCTATTCAAACTTAGAATACCCTCTCCCAATTCATAACTATGAATTCCCATTTTATAAATCTTTTGCATATATAAATAATGTATATATCTGTTATGCATCCTAAAGAGTACACATGTGCAAGAATACCCCAATCATAGATGAGGTCACAATTTTATCTCTCACACACATATGAATTTTATGTAGAAATTGGTGAAATTATTGTTCAAACATAATCCTTGACATGACAAACCACATGAAAATGGAAATAAAACACTAAATGTGAATCTAAAAATTATTTAACCATGATAATTATTATTAGAAGCATACATAGATAGCATTGTGGATTCATCATCATACATTCTTTTTATGATTTGACTCCAACTTACATGGTGGAAAAAACTACAACTAGTTGCTTACAAGGCATTACAAGTTGTAGGTGATAAAAAGAGAATGTTGTTTACATTGTTGTAAAGTATTTTGTAATTCTATTGCATGACATTACCAAATATAGAGACGTCATTATTTGGTAACATTGCAATGAAAAGTATGTTAACACTGACTCATAATAAGTATTTCCCTGTGGGTACATCACAATTTTCTCCCTTCAAATGAAATTCCATCGCGAGAAAGCTTGATTTTGAAGAGACTTGTTGGTTAAATAAGAGGTCCAGGCCAATGCTAGAGCCATCTGACCATGGGATATTAATCGATGAACTCAACTCTTCCTTCACAACATCATAATCTTTCTGCGGAAGATGAGTGATAGTCATTCCAGAGAAGCGGGTGGAATGACTATCACTCATCTACCACAAAAAGCTTATGATGTTGTGATATGAGTAATCCACACACACACACATTTGATTTATCATGTTTCATTGCCTTAGATGTTATATTATTTGAATATATTTCCATACAAATAATCTAAAGTTTCATATAGACAAAACACATTCTTATGGTGCCTTTCCAATGGATCTCAATTTGGGTGAAGGATTTGTGTCAATTCATGTTTGCACCATCACAAGACCTGATAGATATAATCTATTAGACTGAGTACAAAACAATCTTCATAGACTTGAAAACTTAGACCATAGTACCTTTTATAAAATTTATCAACATCACCCATCAAATATAACATTGGTTTATGATTAAAGAGGCCTAGGACCTAGTATAGTTGAAACTAACAAATAAATATATGTTCAAGAAAGAAGTCAACAATATTGCATACAAAACCTAGTTATTTTCCCTAAAGTAATACACAAACAATGCCCAATAAAAAAATATTATTTAATGATGTTGAGAATTATTCTTTAAACCAACATGATATTATCATTCAAGTAATGTAATTCATAAATGCATTTCCTACCTTGTTCACAGTTACAATCTATTTGCATCCCATCTCCTCCATCATTAGAAACAACATCAGAAGATTGAAAGAAATATAGGCAATCAATGTTCATAATGGGAAATTACATTTCCTAGAATTCAAACTTTGTACCTTTCAACACTATGAAAGTTGTAAGATGGAATGACAATATTCAAGAGATTTAGTGGTGGATAAAGATAGTATATATTATGTTAGTGAATCCCCAACACTTCATCTATTATGATGATGCACTACATATTGGGTGTCTGATTAATCGTATATTAGTAAATGAAGATCTATATTTGGGCCATCTCTATTTTATTCTTCCCATGTCTTGTTTTACTTTGAAGGCCAATTCCACCATGAAAGTTATAGGAAAAAGTAGCTCCACTAAAAAATTCCATGTATTTGGAGACTTCCTCTTGCATCCCATCCTACCATAAATGAAAAGGGATGGTTATCTAGAGAATATTTTGGAATATAAGGAGGGGTTTGTGGTGTTAAAGCTACCTATGAACAACGTTCCAGAGTTTTCCATGGTCAAGGTGGGTTCTTGCATGAAAATTACAATACGTTTACATGTAGCACCATGGTGGATCTCTCAATATATGTTAGGAAATCAAATTGTAGGGAGTATCCTTCAACAGGTGTTGTGGTGTAAATCTACTCAAGGTAGACAAGTTGTAGTTTTTTATTTGATATATAGACTAATCTAGTGAAATTATTCACCAAATAAATGCCTATAAATGTAATAAACAAATGTAGATATAATGAGTTGGATATGGAATGTTATAAAAGTTTTATCATAACAACTAAATACACCAAATGGACATGCATTGTGTGATTTTTTTAGAGCGTATACTAAAACCTTAAATCCTACATTGAGCTACCTTTGATTTTATCAAGGAGTCTTCTACATTAAATAAAAAATGTTTATTCAAGTTCAATTGATTCAACTACAACTGGAGGTTAAAGATCCCCTCAATAGACCCTTGCTGAGGGATTTTCTCTCCATGAAAATGGTATCCCAAAATGTTTTATATAAGATATTTTTATAGTCGTACAAAAAATTTTAAAATGGCATGAGAAGGTAACCAGTATATAGAAAATGAACCATTATAGTGGTATACATAATTCCAAAATGATAGGAGAAGGTAGTAGTTAATAGAAAATGAGGTGATATACACATTGTATGGAAATTTCAAGGGTCAAACTTGAATGACTAATTCTAATAAAAAAAATGCGGTAAATCCAACGCTCAACCTGGATAGATCATTCTAATTTATTCCTCATGAACTCAAGTCCATGAATTTCACTCCTACATCTTCTATCTCTTCCGATAATATGAAAAATACATATGAAGGTATAGGGTCCCAACTTATTGAATGAGAAAATAACTAAATGAGAAGGTCTCCTTGAACTAATGATTGTTTACTATTGTAAGATTAGTCAATCCTTACGATGCCAAGTATCATATGATATACAATCCACATTGTTACAACTCATATTTACCTCAGCATGCCCTATATTGTTTTGTCATATGTGGACCATCATATGAGTATATTATGTTCCTTATTGCATCACGATGAGCCAAAAGTGAGGTTGTATTTTCACTCATGTATTTTATCGTACCATGATTAGATGTTCTATGTATTGGTGGGTGGCCTATGTAGTATCTCCAGACCCCATTTGGCTGGTCATGGTCCATATTTTTAGTCCCCATTTCAATATAGGATTTTATTTTATGGCTACGGTTGATTTCCCCTTTATGTTGGTAACTCTTCATCATGCCACTCATTTATGATCTACGTTGATATGCAACCATATTGGGGTGGATCTACTGGAACACATGATTTAGGGGATATGCTAGTCTCTCTTACCCATTTGTATATGATGTAAAAGTGTTTCTCTTTATACATGTTCTCACACCTATGTATAGTACACTCATTCTCTTCCTAAGAATGGATCCATATCTTATGTATTCATCACACTTTGACCATTTATTATCAGAGATGATTCTGTGGATGCTCACTTAGTTTCACATCTCTTGAGGAAGTGTCACAATTATTGAGGCAATACACATCT
The DNA here is from genome assembly GCA_010110895.2 of Picea sitchensis. Lineage (NCBI taxonomy): Eukaryota > Viridiplantae > Streptophyta > Pinopsida > Pinales > Pinaceae > Picea > Picea sitchensis. The sequence goes on from SNQJ01S0027860.1 coordinate 64,180, forward strand.
CCCAAGGCATTGGTCACATCCTCTGAGGCACATTTGGGATACTATTGCATACATGGATATCCTCTACACATGACACATTTGAGATTCGTGAGCCCCTCCTTTTTCATCATTTTTAGAGATGTTCCTTACATGATTTGAAGGTCAACCCACATGTGTGTAATTTATGACAGGCATGGGGGTGTTTTCGGTGATGATTTGACTTGTATGTAACCAATTGGATGAGTAATGCTAAGGTGATTGTTCCCATTGTTGATTTGGAAAATATTCCTTCAACTAAAGAAAAAATTAAGGAAATTTTTGGGTTGACGTAGTAAGTCAATCAACCCAAGTTGTAGATGAAATTGAATATTCCCCTATTATTCTTCAAACTATGAATAAACAAGGAAGGAAGAACCTAATACATTAACCCTTTTCATGTATTTGGTGGTTGTTCATTTATTATTTCATAATTGTATGTTGGAATTGGATCCTCCACTATTGTGGTGTCCCATAATGTGATGAACCAATTGGAACATAAAACCAAAATACCATATAGAAAGATATGTTCTATGAATTCTAGAGAATTAAAATTCTATGGTTTGATTAAGGATCTCCATGTGAGTTTAGTAGTTTTTCAAGATATTTCTTTGACTATGGATGTTGTTGTCATCAATGTTTTGGATGCTTTGGAAATGCTTTTATCCTACAAGTGGGCCACTAAACTTAGAAGTAGCATACAAATGGACCTCTCTTATGCTACTATATCGACATGTGATAATACCCATGTGACATTGCACCATGAGAAAATGAGAAAGTATCATGCAGAAGACTCCTTAGATCTTATGAATGAATCGGTTTTCTATGAAGAAGACTTAGGATCTTATACTATGCTTGCAAATGAGATAGCTCCTTGAGAAGATGTCAATATTGCTTGGAAAATGAACTTTGATGGAGGTAAGTCTAGAACAGGGGTCGATGCAGGAATAGTGATTCTTTCTCCCAAAGGTAAAACTTTGTGTTATTCCTTTTGTTTAGAATTTGAAGCTATGAACAACATAGTTGAGTATGAAGACCTTTTTTCTTGGATTGAATATGGCTAAGGACATGGGAATTAATATTTTGAAATTCCAAGGTGACCTCGATTTGGTAACCCTTCAAGTAAAGAAGCAATTTGCATGTAAGAATGATAAGTTGAAAAAGTACAAAAATGAAGTGTGGGGTTTTGTTAAGACCTAAGTCTGCACCCCTTACCCTCTTTCTCTCTTTTTATTACCTTCCTAGAAATATTTCCACTTAAGGTTGGTCAATTTAGTTTCCCATTTGTTCAATGACTTGGTTTCCCTTATTGTCTGGCTTGACTGATTCTTTGCGTAGAGTTTTTATGTTTTTCTTGAAGGATAAACACATATTTTGGTTTGCATTTGAAATACTTCTCATCATATTTGCTGCTAATTGAGCATGCAGCAGGTCCACCAAGTCTTTTTTGTGCACAGAAAACATCCAGGTCCAACAAGTCCTTTGTAAGCTCAGTAACCTTCCATAGAAAAAGGAAGCAAATAAGAGAAATCCATTTCAGTCTTAGAATTTAAGCCAAATAGACATGTCAAGTCTTCAATGGTGGAGATCCAACAGTCAATGTATATCAACGGCTCTCGTGCAATCAAAGTCTCAAACTCGCACAGGGTTTAATAGGAATGACTTCATGACTTGACGTTCGGGCGTCTGAACTTGCCAGAGGTTCAAATCTTTCGAAGTGTCCAGACGCCAAAGTGTCGAAGCCTTTGAAGCTTCAAAGTAATGGAGCTCTGAATAAGGAGTTCCCTGAAGTACTGGAGCCCCAAAGTATCGGAGTGGACCCTCACTTCCATGTCACTTCATGAGTTAGTTCATCTGGGAGGTTTAACTCCAAGACAAGCGCGAAGCACCTAAATGTTGAAATGACAGAGACACGTGGTGTCCATAAGTTTTTGACACGTGACACTCTTCTATCATGACACATAACACTCATTTCATGTCATTTGGTTGTGTCATCTGCTCATTTTCGAGTCACACGTGTCACTCTTTGGCATGTGGACATGTCATTGTTTCCCATGTCAGCTTTGATAGATCTTACTCCGAGAGATTTCTATCAAGAACAGGCGCAAGCTCTCGAACCCTAAAGAGACGGAGTCCTGAAGTACCAAAATGATGAAGGTTAAAGGTAATCTCAGGTGAATAAGTGATTAGTGTTGGTTAATGACTTCAAGGGTTTTGTCCTCCAGAGGATATGCATCCTATGCGTTCCAAAACCTCCAAACGTCAAAATTCTGAAGTGTCTCACCCACATTTATTGCATATTTAAAAGGTTTAAAGGGGGGAATCAAACCAGGAATAGGGAAACTACACGTCCTGACTCCAGAAAAGCGCAACACGACTTGCTTTTGTCCTAAAAAAGATAAGTGGGGGAAAGACACAACCACACTTCCAATTGTCTCAAATGGCCTCCAACAACGCACGTGCATTCCATGATCGATATAGAACTCAGTTATGTCACTCTTGTTCATTTCTGTCAGATCTCAGTTCTCTCCAACACATGCATCAATATTATATCATTCTCAGTAGCAGTTTTCAGTTATTTAATTGCATGATTTTTTTAGATTAAGGAGTATTCGGTGGTATTTTTTGTGTGATGAGAACCACTCCTTTTTATTTAAGTCAGGATCAAATTACACATTAAGATACTCCATCTAGTGTTTAATGAAGTTAATAAGTTGTTTAACGACATATGTGGTAGAGTTAAACCCCATCCCCACACTAGTCGAGGGCCTCTGCATTTCTGATAAATATGCAGTTTTTGTATGTTTTGAGGGTTCAATTTTGGGAGAAGGATAGAGGCAACAGAAGAGTTGGACCTGCTTAGATGACTGTAAATTTATATACCTAATGAATATATGTTGATTACAGTTGTGTTCTCTTACTCAAATATTTATGTGTTTAATATTGTCTTGAATGCAAATTTTGTGATGTGTGCAATGTACATTTCCTTATTCTTTCAACCATTGTTTTAGTTCATCTTTTGTTGATTCTGCAACCTGTTATACAACTATTTTTTAGCGAAAGATATACTATTTGGAAACTTGTTGAATGATTTGAGTATAGTTATTTGTCTAAGTCTTAAGATATTATTTTAAGTCTTTATTCTCACATAAAAAGTGATTCATTGAATTGCTTTTTATTGTTTCTTGTGTTTGTCTTTTCATATTCCAAACTGTCCATTAATATCCATACCATTAGCAAAGGAGAACCTAATTTTATATTGTGTGGCATGTCCAACCCGATTACCGTCTTTAAAAACCTATCCTTAAGTTGATCCACAAAAACAACTTTTCAAAAAAACCAATCATTATAAACTTGAGGTGGCCTAGCTCTGCCCTTTAGCAGTCAGGTGCAGACTTTAGGAAAAACATCTTCTGGCACCACTGCTAAGGAAAAAAGTAATGAAATGTGTTTCCTTGGGAGAATGATATTGAATATATCTAAACTTTAGTGGTGAACAAATATCAAACACAGACAGACTACCATATTTCACCTGGTGACTCCACTGAGTAGAATTTACGAAGGAAATACTGGTGCCTGGAAAAGGACTCAAAAGATCCAAATCTGAACACATCAAAGCCACCAAGGCTCATATTAACCCCGATAAGGACACAATAGTCTCTGAGCTAGAAAGGAAATGAATAAAATCCATCGTAGCTCATAGATATAGCTCCCCCCTCAAGGGTAAAGTTGTGCCCAAAGAGTCTTCTTCTCTTCATCATCGCAATCAACTTGAATTTTCTAGCCATGAGAATCACAATTCCAAGGAACCTCAGACATCTTCAACTCCTGACTCTACTTCATCATCTAGTCCAACATCCACCCCTGTAGCTCCCATAAATCTTCAGATCCCTATTTCCCAAGCAATTGTTGCTAACAAGATTAATTCCATTATTGTTTCCAGATATGCACCCCTAGTTTTGCCTGTAGACTTGCATGCACTCCCAACCACATATTACATGAAATATTTAGCAATGTATGATGGGGAAGGTGATTTCACCACTAAGGAACATCCAGTAGCCTTCTACAGCTTTGTAGACAACTTTAACATTGACTATCCAGATGTGTGGGTGAGGTTGTTTGTGTTGGACAACTGAGAGGGGGGGGGTGAATCAGTTGTTACAGTGCTTAAAAAATTATGCTTCTTTTAAAAACTTTACAAGGCACTCAATGATGATGAAAATCATGCAAGGAAATAAACATTGACACATTCAACATCAGTCACATATATGAGAAACACAGAGACAAATATTTCCCGAGGAAACCCACACAGGGTAAAAACCTCTTTTTCTTTATATGATAAGTAATAGTTACATTCTTTACATTATCATACATATGAGCACCAACTCATAATGAGGATACAACCTCAGTTTTGGAAGCTGCTACTTGCTGAGAGCACCAACTCTATGTTTTCTCTAGCACCCACTAGGAGGAAACACCAACTCCCTTATTTCTCTAGCACCAACTAGAAGGAACCACCAACTCCCTTTGTTCAAGCACCCAATTGAACCTCTGAGGACACCAGTCCTCCCTAGCACCTCCCAACCACCCTGAATTATAAATTCTTTGTTACTAAAACTTATTGCAGCAATATAAAATTATTCAATGGCTTACCAGCCTTGTCGTTGTTTTGTTACACTACTCTTCCCTGTCTGCATCAGTGTCTTCTGCACACCCCTAGCACTTTCTGTTCTTCTTCCTTTTATGCTCTATGTGCCATATCCCTTCAATGCACCATTCCTCGACTGTGCATTTCTGCTCCTGCGCTCTGCGACCTTGTACACCCTTGAATTCTCCTACACAACGACAACCTTTATCTCTTCTTTGTTCAACATTATTATAGTCTCTGTTGTCTTTGTGCATGTAATATTCGCAATGCCTCTGCATGCTCACTCCGCACCAAATTCCTCCACAACTCGAGTGCTCTATCTGATCATCATCGTGACTCTTCAACTTCTCTGGTCATTTACCACTCATTCAGCATCACTGTATGTTATACTAAGATTCCTCAGCCTCTCTGGCAGTTTGAGACTCTTTGTCTTCTCTGTGACAATCGAGCTCACCTTCTATGTTCCAGTTACAAGCCTCAATGCTCATCCAACTGTCAAACTCCTCCACGAACATCTTCATCCCTCTTGAATATTCCCAGAGGCTCTTCACCTCCTCTCTCAATCACCCCAAAGTGTCTTCAAGTCCTCTGGCAAAAACCATCAGTGGTTTCTGGCAGTTACACTGTGTCGTGCTATAATAGCCCTCCGATATTGTTCAAATTCACATGCACCGTTGGATTGATTTCATGGGATATTTCATTCATTTTGGAATTTCAGCATTCGGAAATTTGGCATTTGTGTGACCATGTGTCTCGACATTCCCAGTCGCGATCCCCAAAAAGGATCTTGTTTTCTCTAGCTCTTTCCTCCATCTCTCGCTGATGTGACCAAGGGTTGTGATCACAGCCTTATGCTTAAATCACTTTCGTGATTTCACATTTCATGAATCTGGAGATGAGGCATCTCGACTCTCCAAGTCATGATGCCCGAAACCTCGAAATGGTGTGGGATCAACGGTCCCGATCAACACTTGATATGACGGATCAGATCATTTCACGATTTCGCATTTCACGATTTTAGCATTCCTGTGGTTAATATTCTTTGACATCTCCAACTCTCGATCCGTGAAACTCTGAAATTGAGTGGGATCAATGGTCCAGATCAAACCTTGATCTGATAGCTCAGATCATTTTGCAATTTCACATATCGCGATTTCGGCATTCCTATGGTTAATATTCTTTGACATCTCCAACTCTCGATATGTGAAACTCCGAAATAGAGTGGGATCAACGGTCCAGATAAAACCTTGATCTGACGGCTCAGATCATTTCATGATTTTGCGTATTGTGATTTCGGCATTCTTGATGTTCAGTGTTCTTGTCACTTCAAAGTTTCGATTCGCGAAACTCCGAAATGGAGTGTTTGACATGCTCTGATCTTCTGCCACGTGTCCCTCTTAGATCAACGGTCAATATTTTATCAATACTTCGCAACTCCACGAGCCTTCATTGAGCCTGATCAATGGTCCATATTTGGCCTCAATCTAATGGTTGAGATTATTTCGCAATTTCGCATATCGCGAGTTCGAGAGGTGAAAGGTTGGAGCATTTCATACCTTTGACTTTCCAGTCAGTGAAATGATGATCTGTGTCCACGTGTCCTTCCCGAATATGGACAGTCCTCCTGCTTTCGGGATTTTGTAAGCCCGCTTCTCCTAGCACTTTAAAGAATGTACAGGCTCTCCTGGATCTAACGCCTGAGATCTATCCTCCATATCTGCGTGCTCCTCTTGTCTACATTGATATATGACAACCATCGGGAATTCTGAATTGTTGATCCAACGATCACTGTTGTTGCTCCTCCCCATTATCACTGTGTTGTTGATCATGCTCCTGTACTCAAGCCATCATCATTGTTGTACTTGCCATCAATGACAAGCATACGCTGCCTGTAAAACATGCCAACAGTTTGTGTAGAGTCTGGATGGGGAAGTAAGGAAATGGTTATAGGGTCTTCCTCTAGCCTCCATCACTGATATTGAGGCATTATATGAAGCTTTCATAAAGAAATGGGTAGATAGAAGAGATTATCTCTACTACATCATTGAGTTTGGGGATCTAAAGAGAAAGAATGGTGAATCTATTTCAGACTTCAACAAGAGATTCAATAAGATGTATGGTATAATCCTAGATGATATCAAACCAATTGAAGCCTATACCAAGATTACTTATGCCAATTCATTTGATGCAAAGTTCTCCCTTTTTCCGAGGGAGAGAAGATCCACCACCTTGTTGTCCATGCAGGAATTAGCCATTGAGGTTGAATCCAATATCTTGGCATCAGACATGTTAAAGACTAGATCTAATAAAGACAAAAAGAAATAGAGATAAGATTCCCCTACCTCCTATAAACTATCCATGTTTGATCCTAAACTTGATGAAATGACCAATTTGAAGGATCTGACATCTGAAATAGCTAAGCTAAAATGGGAATCTAAACAACCAAACAAAAATTTTCAAGGGGTTGGAAATATAAATCCAAACTAGTTTACAAGGACTAATGATCCCCTCAGATAATGCAAGGAGGAAGGAGGAATCTTGATGATCAAAGGGTAGCGCCTCCTTTCCAACACCATTAGATTAAGGAAATAGATGTAGATAGATATGTTGTAGATGATACTATATTGTACTTTTCAATGAAGTAGATTTTTATACCAGCCACTTAACATGGCAAGAATATGAGGTAGCACAACTGTCAAATTAGTTTGATAATCAGATAGGGAAAGAGGGAGTTATTCAAGGCCAACCCCCCAAAAAATATGATTTGAGGCTCAAAGTAGGGCCTCCCAAATCCACCACCTATGATCAAAACAAACAAGCTAAATTTCCTCCCAAGCCAAATCTAAGTAAAGGTATGTCATCTAAAGCTCAACAAATTCCCCTATCTAAACATGCAGTCCTTGAAATAAGGGAAGTTGATAGGCCACCAACCTCTTTTAGCTTAGAGCATGAGTTGAGAAATATCAATATCCTTGTGCCTTTGACAGAATTGATGAAGAATGAACCTTTCAAAAAATCCATCATGAAAGTTCTACAACCAACTACTTCTATTGCATCTTCTGATGTAATCACTCTGTAGGATGAGAACCTAGCCATTATTGTAGGTCCACACATTGAGGATGGATCTGATGCTTCTCCACCATTCTACATATCTTTAATTTCCATGATAAGGTCCTGGATAAATTTCTAATGGACTTAGGATCCTCGCACAACGTTATGCCCAAGGTTTTTATGGAAGAACTAGGTCTGGAGATCACCAAACCCTACCAAGACTTGTACTCCTTTGATTCTAGGAAAGTAAAATGTCCGGTACTGATAAAAGATATGGTGGTTTATTTGTTACAATTACCAATGAAGAGTGTAGTGATGGACATTGTTGTGGATGACATTCCCCCGAAGTTTGGTATTCTCTTATCCATAACTTGGGTTAAGAAGGTTGGAGGATAATTACAAATGTACCTCACTTACACCACCATCCTGTGTTCAGAGGGGAGCATAGGAGGCTATACAGAGAGGTAATATTAGCCTATATCGTCAGTGACCATTAGAATTCAAGTAATCGCCCGATTTATGTTGTTGAGGGTGAGATCAGCTCATATGTTTTTCATGTAAATGATGACGAACCTGAAATATCAGTCATCCAACACAAAGATTGTCCACTTAAATATCAACAAAACAAAGTGTGGAATATGTATTTCTATGGCTCTTCATCGAAGAAAGCATCTGGGGCAGGTATACTCCTCATATCCCCTTCATAAGAGGTATTAACACTCTCTTATAAGATGGATTTTGAAACTACTAATAATATAGTTGAATATGAAGCTCTGGTGTTGGGATTGAGGGTTGCCAAAGATATGGCCATTGATTGTTTAGCATTTTTGGGTGATTTTGAGTTAATCATCAATCAATTCAAGAAAATTTATCAATATAGACAATAGAGGCTCAAGTAATACAGAAATGAGGTATGGGACCTGATCGACAATTTCTTTCTAGCATTTAACATATCCTTCATTCCCAGAGAGGATAATCAGAAGGAAGATTCTTTGGCCTTCACTAGTAGCACTTTTAGACCTCCCATTGGTCCAAATATTAAATATCAAGTGGAAACCAGACATAGAACAGCCATACCAAACAACATAAAGCATTGACAAGTCTTTAGTGATGATCTAGAGATGCAAATATTTATACACACCATTGATGAATTCTCCAATATCTCAATCGACCAATAAATCCAAGAAGGTGAAAATAATGAATGAGAAAATCATTGAACATCTCATCTACTAAAGACAGTAGTTGGTCACGATATTTTGGATATGAAAACCAATCACATTCCAAGAGGAATAGTACCACTGGAAAGGTTGTTTGACAGTAATGATGTTTCCAAATAAGCTACCATGAGGAATCAAGAAGAAGAGATAGCATATTACAATATTGGGACCATTGAGAATTCCAAGATCATCAAGTTGTCCAAATCATTAGTTGCGAAACAAAAATATAGGTATGTCAATCTCATCAAAACGTTTGTTGATAATTTTTCATGGTCGTATGAGGATTTAAATACATTTGACACTGACATCATCTAGCACAAGATCCCTCTGAAGGTTGGCTCCAAGCCATTCAGACAGAAGATTTGGAAATTTAATCTCACGTTTATGTCCATAATCGAGAAAGAACTAAAATGGATGTTGGATTCAAGGATTATTGTACCATTGAGGTACTCAAACTGGGTGGCTAACTTGGTACCTGTGAGAAAGAAAAACAAGGAGATACGCTTGTGTGTTGATTTTCAAAATCTCAACAAGTGTTCTCTAAAGGACAATTAACCCCTCCCCAACATGGATCATATTTTAGAGAGGGTAGTAGGTGCCCACTGGATTTCCTTGTTAGAGGGATACTTAGGTTATAACCAGATAGCGGTGTGTGAAGAGGGAAAAGAAAAAATAGTATTCACCACCCCATGGGGAACATTCATGTACGATAAGATGCATTTTGGGATGATGAACGCAGGGACCACCTTTCAAAGGGCCATGGACATAGCTTTCATGGGGGAAAAGACAAATTTATGGTTATATACTTGGATGACATCACCATTTTCTCCAAGTCCAATGATGAACATTTGAAGCATCTAGAGCAGGTTTTTTGGAAATGCAAGAGATACAAAATATCTTTGAATCCTAGTAATTCCCACTTTACCATGCCATAAGGGAATATCCTTGCCACATGATATCGATAGGAGGTATAAAAATTGATCCGAAGCAATTTTATGTCATTCAAGAGATCAAAATCCCCAGGAATAAAAAGGTTATCCAATATTTCATTGGCAAGATAAATTTCCTAAGGCTCTTTGTGCCAAATTTAGTCGAAATCCTGAAGCCTATCACTAACATGTTGAAGAAATATGTTGTGATAAAATGGTCACTAGAGGCAAATTCGGCATTCCAAAGGATCAAGCAGGCTTTAGTTGAAGCCCATGCATTAGCTAGCCCTGACTATGCAAAATATTTCTCCATATTCTCTTTCTCTTCCGAGGAGACCAATATTGTTGTACTACTACAGAAAAATGGAGAAGGGCATGAACAACCCATAGAATTTTTTAGCAAAGCTCTCCGAGATGTTGAGCTGAAGCATGATATATTATGAAAACAGACTAATTATTGGAATCTTGTATAGAAACATCATTACTGGAATCTTGTATAGAAACAAATAAATTATTGGAATCTTATATAGAAACAAAAAAATTACTGGTATCCTGTATAGAAACAGAAAAATTACTCCTCTTCACCTTGGTATAGAAACATCATTTATTTTTTGTAGCATCTTGAATTTCCACCAGATGTGAAGAAGACAAAGTCCAGGTCTCTCAAATTCAAGGCTATCAAATTCTACATTTCAAACCAGAACTTGTATTGGAGGGATCCTACTGGAAACCTGTTAAAATGCCTTCATGAAAATGAATCCAAACAAGTCACGATAGAAATTCATAGAGGAGTATGTAGAGGTAACCAGTATTGGAAGGCCACATCTCTCAAGATCCTAAGGGAAGGTTACTACTGGCCCACCCTTTTCTTTGATGTATTTTTTACTTTTAGGGCTTGCAATGAATGTCATAAATTTGCAGGAAAACAAAAGTTATTATTACTACCCCTAAAACCTATCACTTCTAGTGGTCCATTTCAGAAATGGGTGTTAGACTTCATAGGTGAGATAAATCCACCCTCCAGTGGGAAGCACAAGTGGATCCTCACTTCCACTAACTATTTCACCAGGTGGATCAAGGTTGTGCCCACCAGGAATGCCACTGACAAGGTGATCATGAAATTCCTAGAAACCAATATTTTCTCCAGATTCGGCTGCCCAGCAAGCTTATAACAGAAAATTCCCAAGCATTCACTTCCAAATTCATGATTGACTTCTATGGAAGTCATAAAATTTCCTTGACACATTCCATGCCCTATTACCCTCAAGGGAATGGTCTGGCAGAGTCATCAAACAAAAATCTCATCAGGATTATCAAGAATTTGTTGGCCGAAAACAAGAAATCCTGGGAATATAAACTCAAATATGCTTTGTGGTCTGACAGAATCAGCACCAAGAAGTCTTTGCGAACCTTTCCATTTCATCTTGTCTATGGTGTAGATGTTGTCTTTCCCACCCAGCTTGGCATACCAGTCCTAAAATTCTTATAGGAAGAGATTGAGGAGCCAAATGACATCCAAAGGAGAATCTTCCAGATTATAGAGGTTCAACAAAAAGAGAAGCATTGGATCAGAAGACCAAAGCATACCATAGAAAGATCAAATCATCCTTTGACAAGAAAACCAAGAAAGAGATCTTTCAAGAAGGTGACCTGGTTTTGAGGTGGCATGCCAGAAGAGATGACAATTCCAAGCACAGGAAGTTCGATAACCTATGGTTTGGCCCTTTTAAGGTGGTTGAGGTTCTAGAAAATAACACATTTATCTTGCACAATATAGATGATGCAAATATATTCAGAGGCCTAGTAAATGGGTGCTTCCTAAAACACTATTTTGTTTAGGGATGAGGGAAGGTCCCTCTTGTACCATATACGCTTTCCTTTTATTTTTTCATTTGATTAGTTAATTTTGTGTGAATAAAGACTCCATATCCGAACAAAGGAACTGGGGTATAGTTGCAGTTTTAAGTTTTAGATTAAATAAATACTCTATGGCCCAATAGATGCACTGGGGTATAGCTATAGTTTTGGTGTCAATAATATGCATTGGCTAAGATACAGTGGCAGAGATACATGACTTACAGGCAGAAGAAGAGGTAATAGAAGTTCTTTAATTCTAAGGCACCTAATCTATTGTTCTTAGCACCTCGCAGGGAAGTGTTATCCATGATAGGAGCCAATGTTAAGACCTACATCTATATCCCTACCCCTTCTCTCTCTCTCTTTTTTGTTCCTTCCTAGAAATATTTCCTCTTAAGGTTGGTCAAGTTAGTTTCCCATTTATTCATTGACTTGGTTTCCCTTATTGTCTAGCTTGATTGATTCTTTGCATAGAGTTTTTATGTTTTTACTGAAGGATAAACACATATTTGGTTTGAGTTTGAAATACATGTCATCATATTTTCCACTAATTGAGCATGGACCATGTCCACCAAGTCTTTTATGTGTGCGGGATACATCTAGGTCCAACGAGTCCTTTGTAAGATCAATAATCTTCTGCAGAAAAAGGAAGAAAATCAAAGTAGTCCATTTCGGGCTTAGAATTTAAGCCAAACAAACAGGTCAATTCTTCAATGGTGGAGATCTAACAGTCGATGCAGATCAACAACTCTCGCACATTCAGAGTCTCAAACTCATGTGGGGTTTAACAGGAATGACTCCGCGACTTCATCATTCAGGCGTCTGAACTTGCCATTGGTTCAAATATTTCAAAGTGTCCAGATGTCAAAGTCTCGAAGCCTCTGAAGCTTCGAAGTGTCGAAGCTCTGAAGCAACAGTTCCCCGAAGTACCAGAGCCCCAAAGCGTCGGAGTGGGCCCACACTTCCACGTCACTTCGCAAGTTAGTTCATCTAGGAGGTTTAACTCCAAGAAAAGCACGAAGCCCCAAAATTTCGAAATGTCAGAGACACGTGGTGTCCATCAATTTTTGATGTGTGGAACTCTCATATCATGACACGTAGCACTCATTTCAGGTCATTTGGTTGCATCATCCACTCATTTTCAAGTGATACGTGTCACTCTCTGGCATGTGGACACATCATTGTTTTCCATGTCAGCTTTGGTAAATCTTGCTCTGGGGGATTTCTATCAAGAACAGGCAAAATCTCCCAAACCCCGAAGAGCCAGAGTCCTAAAGTTCCAAAATGTTGAAGGTTAAAGGTAATCTCGAGTTAATAAGTGATTAGCATTAGTTAAAGACTTCGTGGGTTCTGTCCTCTAGAGTATATGCATCCTCTACACTCCAAAACCTCCAAATGTCAAAATTCCAAAGTGGCTCACCCACATGTATTGCATATTTGAAAGGTTTAAAGAGGGGCACCAAACCAGGAATGGGGAAACTGCACGTCCTGACTCCAGAAAAGTGCAACATGACTTGCTTTTGTCCTAAAAAATATAAGTGGGGGAAAGACACGACCACACTTCCAGTCGCCTTTAACAGCATGCATTCATTCCATGATCGACACAAAACTCATTTCTTTCACTCTTGGTCATTTCCGTCAGATCTCAATTCCCTCCAACGCATGCCTTAATATTATATCATTGCCAATAGCAGTTTTCAGTTATTTAATTGCGGGATTCTTTTAGATTAAGGCATAATCATTGGTCCTTTTTGTGTGATGAGAACCAATCCTTTTTATTTAATTCAAGTTCGAAGTATACATTAAGATACCCCAATAAATGTTTAGTGAAGTTAATAAGTTGTTTAACGATAGATGTGGTAGAGTTAAACCCCATTCCCACACTAGTCGAGGGCCTCTGCATTTCTGATAAATATGCAATTTTTGTATGTTTTGAGGGTTCAATTTTTAGAGAAGGATAGAGGAAAGGGTTGGACCTGCTCAAATGATTGTAAAGTTATTTACCTAGTGAATATATGTTGATGACAGTTGTGTTCTCTTACTCAAATATTTATGTGTTTAACCTTGTCTTGAATGCAAATTTTGTGATGTGTGCAATGTACATTTCCTTGTTCTTTCAACCATTGTTTTAGTTCATCTTTTGTTGATTTTGTAACCTGTTATACAACTATTATTTAGAGAAAGATATACTATTTGGCAACCTATTAAATGATTTGCATCTAGGTATTTGTCTAAGTCTTAAGATATTATTTTAAGTCTTTATTCTCACATAGCAAGTGATTCATTGCATTGTTTTTTATTGTTTCCTGTGTTTGTCTTTTCATATTCCCAACTGTCCATTAATATACATACCATTAGAAAAGGAGAACCTACTTTTATACTGTGTGTCTTGTCCAACCAGATTACCATCTTTGAAAACCTATCCTTAAGTTGATCCAGAAAACCAACTTATAAAAAAAACCAATCATTATAAACTTGAGATGGCCTAGCTTTTCCCTTTAGAAGTCAGGTGAAGACTTTAGAAACAACAGGTGCCATGGAATGGTTCGATGTTTTGTCTTTGGAAGTGGACAAAATATTGTTTCATGAGAGACTTGATGTGTTATCCATATCCGCTTCAAATATTCAACCTTGCAAGGATTTGTTGGAAGGTGGGAAGTTACAAATCATTTTTAGACCTTTTGTGCTCGAAAATATTGAACATTGTCGAGTGTTTGACGATGATGACCTGATTATAATATTCATTAAAAATATTAAAGAGTTTGTTGAGAAAGACATTGATTGGAGAGAAGGAGTGGAGTATCAAGAGAATATAATAGAGAGTAAGATTATCATTGGCCTTGTTTCGTAGGAAAGTATGTTTGAAATACATGACATGTACAAGGGAAAGAAAGAGATGGTTAAACCTAATGATTACATGGAAGTTAATATTGGTTCCCTATAAAGTCTTAATATTGTAAAAATTGATAAAGAAACTTCAAGTGAAGAAAGAAGGGAAATTCAAAATTTGATCAAAGAATATAGAGATGTATTCACTTTGTACTATGGTGATTTGAAATCTTACAAAGGTGATATTATCCATCATACTATACCTTTG
>SNQJ01S0027860.1:85029-104719 GCA_010110895.2 Picea sitchensis
CCCTGATTTCTCTAGCACCAACTAGAAGGAAGCACCAACTCCCTATGTTCAAGCACCCACTTGAACCTCTGAGGACACCAGTCCTCCCTAGCGCCTCCCAACCACCCTGGATTATAAATTCTTTGTTACTAAAACTTATTAGAGTGATATAAAATTATTCAATGGCTTACCAGCCTTGTCGTTGTTCTGTTACACTGCTCTGCCTTGTCTGCATCAGTGTCTTCTACACACCCCTAGCACTTTCTGTTCTTCTGCCTTTTATGCTCTATGTACCATATTCCTTCAATGCACCATTCCTCGACTGTGCATTTATGCTCCTGCGCTCTGCCTCCTTGTACACCCCTAAATTCTCCTACACAGCGACAACCCTTATCTCTTCTTTGTTCAGCATTCTTATAGTCTCTGTTGTCTTTGTGCATGCAATATCTGCAATGCCTCTGCATGCTCACTCTGCACCAAATTCCTCCACAACTCGAGTGCATTGTCTGATCATCATCGTGACTCTTCATCTTCTTTGGTCGTTTACCACTCATTCAGCATCACTATATGTTATACTGAGATTCCTCAACCTCTCTGGCAGTTTGAGACTCTTCGTCTTCTCTGTGACAGTCAAGCTCACCTTCTCTGTTCCAGTTACAGGCCTCAATGCTCATCCAGTTGTCAATCGCCTCCACGAACATATTCATCCCTCTTGAAGATTCCCAGAGGCTCTTCACCTCCTCTGTCAATCACCCTGAAGTGTCTTTGAGTCCTCTGGCAAAAACCATCAGTGGTTTCTGGCAGTTACACTGTGTCGTGCTACAGTAGCCCTCCGATCTTGTTCAAATTCACCTGCACCATTGGATTGATTCCATGGGATCTTTCATTCATTTCGACATTTCGGCATTTGGCNGATCCCTGAAAAGGAGCTTGGTTGCTCTAGCTCTTTCCTCCATCTCTCACTGATGTGACCAAGGGTTGTGATCACAGCCTTATGCATAAATCACTTTCGCGATTTCGCATTTTGTGAATCTAGATATCAGGCATCCCGACTCTCCAAGTCGCGATCCCCAAAACCCCGAAATGGCGTGGGATCAACGGTCCCAATCAACACTTGATCTAACGGCTCAGATCATTTCGCAATTTCGCATTTCATGATTTCAACATTCCTGTGGTTAATATTCTTTGACATCTCCAACTCTCGATCCGCAAAACTCCGAAATGGAGTGGGATCAACGGTCCAGATCAAACCTTGATCTGATGGCTCAGATCATTTCGTGATTTCGCATATCACGATTTTGTCATTCCTGTGGTTAATATTCTTTGACATCTCCAACTCTTGATCCGCAAAACTCTAAAATAGAGTGGGATCAATGGTCCAGATCAAACCTTGATCTGACGGCTCAGATCATTTCGCGATTTTGCATATCGCGATTTCGACATTCTTGATGTTCAGTGTTCCTGTCACTTCAAAGTTTCGATTCACGAAACTCCGAAATGGAGTGTTTGGCATGCTATGATCTTCTTCCACGCGTCCCTCTTGGATCAACGGTCAAGATTTTATCAATACTTCGCAACTCCACGAGCCTTCGTTGAGCCTGATCAATGGTCCATATTTGGCATCGATCTAACGGTTAAGATTATTTCGTGATTTCGCATATCGCGAGTTCGAGAGGTGAAAGGCTGGAGCATTTCATACCTTTGACTTTCCAGTCAGCAAAATGATGATCTGTGTCCATGTGTCCTTCCCGAAGATGGACGGTCCTCCTGCTTTCGGGATTTTGTAAGCCCACTTCTCCTAGCACTTTGAAGAACGTGTAGGCTCTCCTAGATCCAACGGTGGTCGGACCCTGCACTCGAATCTAATGCCCAAGATCTATCCTCCATATCTGCGCGCTCCTCTTGTCTACATTGAGATCTGACAGCCATTAGGAATTCTGAATTGTTGATCCAACGATCACTGTTGTTTCTCCTCCCCATTATCATTTCATTGTTGATCATGCTCCTGTACTCAAGCCATCATCATTGTTGTACTTTCCATCAATGACAAGCATATGCTGCCTATAAAACATGCCAACAATTTGTGCAGAGTCTGGATGGGGAAGTAAGGAAATGGTTACAGGGTCTTCCTCTAGCCTCCATCACTGATGTTGAGGCATTATATGAAGCTTTCATAAAGAAATGGGGAGATAGGAGAGATTATCTCTACTACATCACTGAGTTTGGGGATCTAAAGAGAAAGAATGGTGAATCTATTTCAGACTTCACCAAGAGATTCAATAAGATGTATGGTAGAATCTCAAATGATATCAAACCAACTGAAGCCTCTACCAAGATTGCTTATGCCAATGCATTTGATGCAGAGTTCTCCCTTTTGCTGAGGGAGAGAAGATCCACCACCTTGTTGTCCATGCAGGAAGTAGTCATTGAGGTTGAATCCAATATCTTGGCATCAGACATGTTAAATACTAGATCTAATAAAGACAAAAAGAAACAGAGAGAATATTCCCCTGCCTCCTATAACCTATCCATGTTTGATCCCAAACTTGATGAAATGACCAATTTGAAGGATCTAACATCTGAACTAGCTAAGTTGAAATGGGAATCTAAACAACCAAACAAAATTTTTCAAGAGGTTGGAAATATAAATCCAAACCAGTTTAGAAGGCCTAATGATCCCCTCAGATAATGCAGAGAGGAAGGAGGAATGTTGATGATCAAAGGGTAGCGCCTTTTCCAACACCATTATATTGAGGAAATAGATGTAGATAGCGATGTTGTAGATGATACTATATTTATACTTTTCAATGTAGTAGATTTTTATACCAGTCACTTAACGTGGCAAGAATATGAGGTAGCACAACTATCAAATTAGTTTGATAATCATATAGGGAAAGAGGGAGTTATTCAAGGCCAACCCCCAAAAAAATATGATTTGAGGCTCAGAGCAGGGCCTCCCAAAACCACCACCTCTGATCAAAACAAACAAGCTAAATTTCCTCCCAAGCCAAATCCAAGTAAAGGTATGTCATCTAAAGCTCAACAAATTACCCTATATAAACATGCAATCCCTGAAATAAAGGAAGTTGATAGGCCACCAACCTCTTTTAGCTTAGATCATGAGTTGAGAAAGATCAATATCCTTGTGCCTTTGACAGAATTGATGAAGAATGAACCTTTCAAAAAATCCATCATGAAAGTTCTGCAACCAACTACTTCTATTGCATATTCTAATGTAATCACTATGTAGGATGAGAACCCAGCCATTACTGTAGGTCCACACATTGAGGATGGATCTGATGCTTCTCCACCATTCTACATATCTTTAATTTCCATGATAAGGTCCTGGATAACTTTCTTATGGACTTAGGATCCTCGCACAACATTATGCCCAAGGTTTTTATGGAAGAACTAGGTCTGGAGATCACCAAACCCTACCAAGACTTGTACTCCTTTGATTCTAGGAAATTAAAATGTCTGGTACTGATAAAAGATATGGTGGTTTATTTGTTACAATTACCAATGAAGAGTGTAGTGATGGACATTGTTGTGGATGACATTCCCCCGAAGTTTGGTATTCTCTTATCCATAACTTGGGTTAAGAAGGTTGGAGGATAATCACAAATGTACCTCACTTACACCACCATCCCTGTGTTCAGAGGGGAACATAGGAGGCTATGCAGAGAGGTAATATTAGCCTATATCGTCAGTGACCATTAGAATTCAAGAAATCACCCAATTTATGTTGTTGAGGGTGAGATCAGCTCATATGTTTTTCATGTAAATGATGACGAACCTGAAATATCAGTCATCCAACACAAAGATTGTCCACTTAAATATCAACAAAACAAAGGGTGGAAGATGTATTTCTATGGCTCTTCATTGAAGGAAGCATTTGGGGCAGGTATACTCCTCATCTCCCATTCACAAGAGGTATTAACACTCTCTTATAAGATGGATTTTGAAACTACTAATAATATAGTTGAATATGAAGCTCTGGTGTTGGGATTGAGGGCTGCCAAAGATATGGCCATTGATTGTTTAGCATTTTTTGGTGATTTTGAGTTAATCATCAATCAATTAAAGAACATTTATCAATATAGACAACAGAGGCTCAAGCAATACAAAAATGAGGTATGGGACATGATCGACAATTTCTTTCTAGCATTTAACATATCCTTCATTCCCAAAGAGGATAATCAGAAGGTAGATTCTTTGGCCTTAGCTACTAGCACTTTTAGGCCTCCCATTGGTCCAAATATTAAATATCAAGTGGAAATCAAACATAGAACAACCATACCAGACAACATAAAGCATTGGCAAGTCTTTAGTGATGATCTAGAGATGCAAATATTTATACACACCATTGATGAATTCTCCAATATCTCAATCGACCAAGAAATCCAAGAAGGTGAAAATAATGAATGAGAAAATCAGTGAACATCTCATCTACTAAAGACAGTAGTTGGTCACGATATTGTGGAGATGAAAACCAATCACATTCCAAGAGGACTAGTACCACTAGAAAGGTTGTTTGACAGTAATGATGTTTCCAAATAAGCTACCATGAGGAATCAAGAAGAAGAGATAGCAGATTACAATATTGGGACCATTGAGAATCCCAATATCATCAAGTTGTCCAAATCATTAGTTGCAAAACAAAAATATATGTATGTCAGTCTCATCAAAACGTTTGTTGGTAATTTTGCATGGTCGTATGAGGATTTAAATACATTTGGCACTGACATCATCTAGCACAAGATCCCTCTGAAGGTTGGCTCCAATCCATTCAGACAGAAGATTTGGAAATTTAATCTCATGTTTATGTCCATAATCGAGAAAGAACTAAAACGGATGTTGGATTCAAGGATTATTGTACCATTGAGGTACTCAAACTGGGTGGCTAACTTGGTACCTGTGAGAAAGAAAAACAAGGAGATACGCTTGTGTGTTGATTTCTAAAATCTCAACAAGTGTTCTCTAAAGGACAATTAACCCCTCCCCAACATGGATCATATTTTACAAAGGGTAGTAGGTGCCCACGGGACTTCCTTGTTAGATGGATACTCAGGTTATAACCAGATAGCGGTGTGTGAAGAGGGCAAAGAAAAAATAGTATTCACCACCCCATGGGGAACATTCATGTACGACAAGATGCATTTTGGGATGATGAACACAGGGACCACCTTTCAGAGGGCCATGGACATAGCTTTCATGGGGGAAAAGACAAATTTATGGTTATATATTTGGATGACATCACCATTTTCTCCAAGTCTGATGATGAACATTTGAATCATCTAGAGCAGGTTTTCTGGAAATGCAAGAGATACGGAATATCTTTGAATCCTAGAAATTCCCACTTTGCCATGCCATAAGGGAAGATCCTTGCCACATCATATCGATAGGAGGTATAAAAATTGATATGAAGCAATTTTATGCCATTCAAGAGATCAAAATCCCCAGGAATAAAAAGGTTATCCAGTATTTCATTGGCAAGATAAATTTCCTAAGGCTCTTTGTGCCAAATTTAGTCGAAATCTTGAAGCCTATCACTAACATGTTGAAGAAATATGTTGTGATAAAATGGTCACTAGAGGCAAATTCAGCATTCCAAAGGATCAAGTAGGCTTTAGTTGAAGCCCATGTATTAGCTAGCCCTGACTATGCCAAATATTTCTCCATATTCTC
Organism: Picea sitchensis; assembly: GCA_010110895.2. Classification (NCBI taxonomy): domain Eukaryota; kingdom Viridiplantae; phylum Streptophyta; class Pinopsida; order Pinales; family Pinaceae; genus Picea; species Picea sitchensis. The sequence goes on from SNQJ01S0027860.1 coordinate 90,697, forward strand.
TTTCTCTTCCGAGGAGACCAATATTGTTGAACTACTGCAGAAAAATGGAGAAGCGCATGAAAAACCCATAGAATTTTTTAGAAAATCTCTCTGAGATGTTGAGCTGAAGTATGATATATTATGAAAACAGGCTAATTACTGGAATCTTGTATAGAAACATCATTACTGGAATCTTGTATAGAAACAGAAAAATTATTGGAATCTTGTATAGAAACAGAAAAATTATTGGAATCTTGTATAGAAACATAAAAATTACTCCTCTTCACCTTGATATAGAATTATCATTTATTTTTTGTAGCATCTTGAATTTCCACCAGATGTGAAGAAGACAAAGTCCAGGTCTCTCAAATTGAAGGCTATCAAATTCTACATTTCAAGCCAGAACTTGTATTGGATGGATCCTACTGGAAACCTGTTAAAATGCCTTGATGAAAATGAATCCAAATAAGTCACGATAGAAATTCATAGAGGAGTATGTAGAGGTAACTAGTATTGGAAAGCCACATCTCTCAAGATCCTAAGGGAAGGTTACTACTGGCCCACCCTTTTCTCTGATGTATTTACTACTTTTAGGGATTGCAATGAATGTCATAAATTTGCAGGAAAACAAAAGTTATTATTACTACCCCTAAAACCTATCACTTCTAGTGGTCCATTTCAACAATGGGCGTTAGACTTCATAGGTGAGATAAATCCACCCTCCAGTGGGAAGCACAAGTGGATCCTCACTTCCACTAACTATTTCACCAGGTGGATCGAGATTGTGCCCACCAGGAATGCCACTGACAAGGTGATCATGAATTTCCTAGAAACCAATATTTTCTCCAGATTCGGTTGCCCCATCAAGCTTATAACAGAAAATTCCCAAGCATTCAATTCCAAAGTCATGATTGACTTCTATGGAATTCATAACATTTCCTTGACACATTCCATGCCCTATTACCCTCAGGGGAATGGTATGGCAGAGTCATCAAACAAAAATCTCATCAGTATTATCAAGAATTTGTTGGTTGAAAACAAGAAATCCTGGGAATATAAACTCAAATATGATTTTTGGTCCGACAGAATCAGCACCAAGAAGTCTTTGCGAACCTTTCCATTTCATCTTGTCTATGGTGCAGATGTTTTCTTTCCTGCCCAACTTGGCATACCAGTCCTAAAATTCTTACAGGAAGAGATTGAGGAGCCAAATGACATCCAAAGGAGAATCTTCCAGATTATAAAGGTTCAACAAAAAGAGAAGCATTGGATCAGAAGACCAAAGCATACCATAGAAAGATCAAATCATCCTTTGACAAGAAAACCAAGAAAGAGATCTTTCAAGAAGGTGACCTGGTTTTGAGGTGGGATGCCAGAAGAGATGACAATTCCAAGCACAGTAAGTTCAATAACCTATGGTTTGGCCCTTTTAAGGTGGTTGAGGTTCTAGAAAATAACACATTTATCTTGCACAATATAGATGATGAAAATATCTTCAGAGGCCCAATAAATGGGTGCTTCCTAAAACACTATTTTGTTTAAGGATGACAGAAGGTCCCTCTTGTACCATATATGCTTTCCTTTTATTTTTGCATTTGATTAGTTAATTTTGTGTGAATAAAGACTCCATATCTGAACAAAGGCACTGGGGTGCAGTTGCAGTTTTAAGTTTTATATTAAATAAATACTCTATGGCCCAACAGACGCACTGGGGTATAGCTACAGTTTTGGTGTCAATAAGATGCATTGGCTGAGATACAGTGGCAGAGATACATGACTTACAGGCAGAAGAAGAGGTAAGAGAAGTTCTTTAATTCTAAGGCACCTGATCTATTGTTCTTGGCACCTTGCAGGGAAGTGTTATCCATGATAGGAGCCAATGTTAAGACCTAAATCTATAGCCCTACCCCTTCTCTCTCTCTTTTTTGTTCCTTCCTAGAAATATTTCCTCTTAAGGTTGGTCAAGTTAGTTTCCCATTTATTCACTGACTTAGTTTTCCTTATTGTCTAGCTTGATTGATTCTTTGCATAGATTTTTTATGTTTTTCATGAAGGATAAACACATATTTTGGTTTGAGTTTGAAATACATGTCATCATATTTTCCACTAATTGAGCATGGAGCATGTCCACCAAGTCTTTTATGTGTGCAGGATACATCTAGGTCCAACAAGTCCTTTGTAAGATCAATAATCTTCTGCAGAAAAGGGAAGAAAATCAAAGGAGTCCATTTCGGGCTTAGAATTTAAGCCAAACAGACAAGTCAATTCTTCAATGGTGGAGATCTAACAGTCGATGCAGATCAACGGCTCTCGCACATTCAGAGTCTCAAACTCGCGTGGGGTTTAACAGGAATGACTCCACGACTTCATCATTCGGGCGTCTGAACTTGCCATTGGTTCAAATATTTCAAAGTGTCCAGACGTCAAAGTGTCGAAGCCTCTGAAGCTTTGAAGTGTCAGATCTCTGAAGAAGCAGTTCCCCGAAGTACCGGAGCCCCAAAGCGTCGGAGTGGGCCCACACTGCCATGTCACTTCGTGAGTTAGTTCATCCAGGAGGTTTAACTCCAATAAAAGAATGAAGCCCCGAAATGTCGAAATGTCAGAGACACGTGGTGTCCATCAATTTTTTATGAGTGGCACTCTCATATCATGACATGTAGCACTCATTTCAGGTCATTTGGTTGCATCATCCACTCATTTTCAAGTGATACGTGTCACTCTCTGGCATGTGGACACGTCATTGTTTTCCACGTCAGCTTTGGTAAATCTTGCTCTGGGAGATTTCTATCAAGAACAGGCACAAGCTCCTGAACCCCCAAGAGCTGGAGTCCTAAAGTTCCGAAATGTTGAAGGTTAAAGGTAATCTCGAGTTAATAAGTGATTAGTGTTGGTTAAATACTTCGGGGGTTCTTTCCTCCAGAGTATATGCATCCTCTACGCTCCAAAACCTCCAAATGTCAAAATTCCAAAGTGGCTCACCCACATGTATTGCATATTTGAAAGGTTTAAAGGGGGGCACCAAACTAGGAACGGGGAAACTACACATCCTAACTCCAGAAAAGCGCAACATGACTTGCTTTTGTGCTCAAAAAGATAAGTGGGGGAAAGACAAGGCCACACTTCTAGTCACCTCTAACAATGTGCGTTCATGCCATGATCGATACAGAACTCATTTCTATCACTCTTGGTCATTTCTGTCAGATCTCAATTCCCTCCAAATCATGCCTCAATATTATATCATTGCCAGTAGCAGCTTTCAGTTATTTAATTGCGGGATTCTTTTAGATTAAGGCATAATCATTGGTATTTTTTGTGTGATGAGAACCAATCCTTTTTATTTAATTCAGGCTCTAAGTATACATTAAGATACCCCAATCAGTGTTTAGTGAAGTTAACAAGTTGTTTAACGATAGATGTGGTAGAGTTAAACCCCATTCCCACACTAGTCGAGGGCCTATACATTTCTGATAAATATGCAATTTTTGTATGTTTTGAGGGTTCAATTTTGAGAGAAGGATAGAGGAAAGGGTTGGACCTACTCAAATGATTGTAAAGTTATTTACCTAGTGAATATGTGCTGATGACAGTTGTGTTCTCTTACTCAAATCTTTATGTGTTTAATCTTGTCTTGAATGCAAATTTTGTGATGTGTGCAATGTACATTTCCTTATTCTTCCAGCCATTGTTTTAGTTCATCTTTTGTTGATTTTGTAACATGTTATACAACTATTGTTTAGATAAATATATACTATTTGGCAACCTATTAAATGATTTTCATCTAGGCATTTGTATAATTCTTAAGATATTATTTTAAGTCTTTATTCTCACATAGCAAGTGATTCATTGCAATGCTTTTTATTGTTTCCTGTGTTTGTCTTTTCATATTCCCAACTGTCCATTAATATACATACCATTAGAAAAGGAGAACCTACTTTTATACTGTGTGTCTTGTCCAACCAGATTACCATCTTTGAAAACCTATCCTTATGTTGATCCAGAAAACCAACTTATCAAAAAAACCAATCATTATAAACTTGAGGTGGCCTAGCTTTTCCCTTTAGAAGTCAGGTGTAGACTTTAGAAACAACAGGTGCCATGGAATGGCTCGATGTTTTGTCTTTGGAAGTGGACAAAATATTGTTTCATGGGAGACTTGATGTGTTATCCATATCCGCTTCAAATATTCAACCTTGCAAGGATTTGTTGGAAGGTGGTAAGTTACAAATCATTTTTAGACCTTTTGTGCCCAAAAATATTGAACATTGTCGATTGTTTGACGATGATGACCTGATTATAATATTCATTAAAAATATTAAAGAGTTTGTTGAGAAAGAGATTGATTGGAGAGAAGGAGTGGAGTATCAAGAGCATATAATAGAGAGTAAGATTATCGTTGACCTTGTTCCGTAGGAAAGTATGTTTGAAATACATGACATGTACAAGGGAAAGAAAGAGATGGTTAAACCTAATGATTACATGGAAGTTAATATTGGTTCCCTATAAATTCTGAAGATTGTAAAAATTGATAAAGAAACTTCAAGTGAAGAAAGAAGGGAAATTCAAAATTTGATCAAAGAATATAGAGATGTATTCACTTTGTACTATGGTGATATTATCCATCATACTATACCTTTGAAGAAGGATGCCAATCCTTTCTTATAGAAGTTGAGACAGATTAATCTGAAGTTGCCTCACCTTATTTATAAAGATTTTCTCCTACAAGGATTTCAACGTGGTTATCTAACCTTGTAGTGGTAAAGGAAAAAGACAGGTGATATTAGACACTATGTTGATTTCAATAATCTAAATGTTTCATCTGAGAAGGATAATTAACCATTTCCTAACATGGATCATTTATTGCAGATAATTGCATGGTCATCAATGATGTCATTTTTAGATGGTTTTCAGGCTACAACCAAGTGTAGGTGAATGAAGATGATAGACATAAGACATCCTTTACCACACCTTAGGGCATTTTTGAGTATTTGAGAATGTTGTTTGATTTAACTAATGAAGGTGCCACTTTTCAGAGAACCATGGACTATTCATTTAGAGATATTATAAAAAAAAAAATTGAGATATATCAAGATGATCTCATCATGTTTTAAAAAGAAAGAAGCTATCATGTTGGACATATTAGGAGAGTGTTTGAAATATGTTGCAAGTATGGAATATTGTTGAACCCAAACAATTCAATATTTGGGGTTCTTGAAGGTAATATTATTGGGAATATAGTTTCAAAATATGGGGTAAAGGTGGACTCCAAAAGGATTAATGGTATCAAAGAAATATCCTTTCCCTAGAACAAGAAATCCCTACATTAGTTTTTAGGCAAAATCAACTTTATCTAAAGATTTATCCCAAATTTTGTTGAAATAACAAATACCATAAATGAGCTACTTAAGAGATATGAATGTTTCAAATGGGATGAGAATATAAAGTCATATTTTGAATGTATCAAACAGGCCATTGTGAAATCCCCAGTGTTAGTAAGTCTGGATTATTTGAAGGATTTCCAAGTTTTCTCCTTTTCCTCTAAGGATACCATTGCAAGTATTCTGTGTCGGAAGAATGATCAAGGTGAAGATAAATCCATAGAATTTACTATTAAAGTTATAATAGATGTTGAATTGAAGTATTTTATCATGGAAAAGAAATCCTACACTCTTGTCAAGATGCTAAACAATTTCAAAACTTATGTGGGTTACTCAGATAATTACCTATGTTCCTCACTCTACAATAAAAGATATTTTGGCTCAAAAATATTGTTTGGGAACTAGAAGAAAGCGTATTTATAAGATTCAAGAGTATGATTTGAATATTAAACCCACAATGTTGGTCAAGGGTCAAGGATTATCCCAAATGATGGTAGAAGGAAATAAAGTATCCCTTGGAATAAAAGAAGATCCTTACCATATGATCTCAATGGTTTTGGAAGAATTGGAAAGTCATGATTGGTATGCTGATATTATTTATTATATTAAGAATATTACTAGTCCAAATTACCTCATAGATCATAAAAGAAGAGCATTAAGATTGAAGGCCTCTAAGTTTTGTTTTATCAACCAAGGCCTTCGATGGAGAAATCTAGATAGATTAATTCTCGTATGTGTAGACCCCAAAGAGTCTAAGAAGTTAATGAATGAGTTTCATAAGGGTTTATGCAGTGGAAATCATTCAACAATAACGGCCACCCACAAGATTTTAAAAGGTGGTCACTATTTCCCTACTATATTTTTATATGTCCACAAGTTTGTGAGATTGTGTTATCCTTGTCAACTTTTTACAAGAAAGGAGAGGCTAGTAGCCCTTCCTTTGAATCCAGTGATAATGGAAGTTCCCTTCCAACAACAAGGCCTTTATTTTATTGGAGAATTTAAATACAATTATAGAAATGGTTACAAGTGGATTCTCAAGGCTATAGATTACTTCAGAAAGTGGGTTCAAGATTTACCAACCAAGAAGGCTACATATAAGGTTCCCATGGATTTTTTTGAAGACAATATCATCACTCATTGAAGAGTTCCAACAAATATAGTCACCAAAAATTCCAAATAATTCAATTCTTCATATTTGTGACATCCCCCAACTTAACTAGGGAACATTACTACGTAGAAATACAGATAGAACAAACTTTTATTTTGCTAATCAAAATCTTGTAGCTTACCAACTACGATTTAAACACGTATTTAAAATAATTTATGATACACATCTATAACAACATATAAATCCATTCCCATTCATAGAGTAAATGCACCACCATGAACTCATAAATAACTTAGTAAAATATATAAACGAAGAGGGTTTGTGTGACCAGTTGCATGGGAAGGATGTTCCCCGAAACCATAGACATGTTGTTCCAAATATCAATAGAAATTCACCCACAATATGGGGATATGAATCCACAAAAGAAAGGTTCCTCTCACAGTTCCCTCATAGTTCAATATCACAAAACCCAGTAGTTTTCTCCTACAAATATCTTTAATTTCCTCCATCTCTCTTCCTCTTGACCTTCCCAACCCAAGGAATGTACCCCTTAACTTCTCGCATTACATTGGGAATCCCATTCATTTATCAGGGTCTCTCTCTCTAGCATAGGTAGCTAGGAATATCTTAGTTGAGAACTTAAGGGAATTAACTGCTAGTAATATCCACCAACAAAAACAATATAAAACACTTGTTGATACATTGCAACTCACCCAAGAGTTCACTCTTCAGGTATGAAAACCTGGATCTTCAATTTACAACTCCAAAATGATCTAAAAACACTCTTGCATCATCCAAAATTCGTCTAGCCTTGTTGTTCCATCTCCAAAGCTCTTCTTTTTAACTCCTCTGCTTTTGTTCGTGTAAAAATTGAATGTGTAAAACTGCTTGTTACTACCCATACAAATTTCCTCTCTTTTACCAAGATAGTTGAATTCTCATTCTTCCCAATGTTGATTGTAATTAAACTCCATACTCTCCAATAACTATGGGATGTTACTCTCACACACACCCTATCATAGGTATTCAATGATTGGTCTCTCATACACTCACCCAACAAATAGGAGGTTTTCCCCAAGTGATAATAAAATTCAGAAATGTGGGTTTGAATTAATACCCATAAATTAGTTCCCTTTAGACCCCCTCTTGGACACTCTCTAGGTATTCCCCCTCTATTGTGTATTAATCATCCCCCATCTCTGTCCATATCTCAATAGCTGGTATTGCATTATATTTATTTACGATTCAGGAAATACATTTCGCATTTACATTGCTTGTCCATAGCCACATTTATATCTACATTATGTATTAATTAAATTGGGGATTATAGTGGGGATGTTACATTACCCCTCCCCTACAATTGTGCATCATCCTCAATTCACCGCACCATTCTAAAATACATATATAAATTTACATCACAATACTTAGAAAATAAAATATATTCTGCAATATTTACCCTCCAACAGCAGTCCCAACCATAATCTATCATTCTTATCAACATGATGACCCAAGGAATGAACCCCCTTCACTTCCTATAGTCCATCATGTTGCACCATTATTTTATCAAGGATAACAACATAGATGACCGAGAATTTTAGAGATGTGGTTCCAGTAACTAGCTTCCCAAAAATGGATTCTTATATTTTCAACTTTGATTTTCTTCAAATTTGACAAAAAATTGTGTTTATTCTTCCCACATGGTTTCCTCATGCTCCCATGTTGTATCTTCAATACCATAGCAGGTCCATTGAAATTTTACTATCCCTATGGATTTGTTCTAGATAACTTTGAATTTCCGGTCCAAGATGTGTACGGGTTCCACTCAGAAACTTCCTTCGGTTTCCACCTGAATCACAGTCCAATCAATTGTGTGGTTAGGGTCAGGCACATATTTATTTAAAAATGACACATGAAATATGTTATACATTCTAATGGATGCAGGATATGATAGCATGTATGCAATTGATCCTAACTTTTCTAATAATTCAAAAGGCCCACAATATCTTGCTTCCAAATTCGGGAAACAACCCATTCTTATTGAACTTCCTTTTTATTTAACTTTTAGGAAAACATGTTCTCCCACTTCAAAATATGTAAATTTTTTGTTATTGTCTGCATAATTATTCTACCTTTATTGGGAAGCCTTTAAATTATGCACGATCCTTATCATATTCTCTTCCATTTCCTTTAACAAAGATGTCTCAAAGATTGCTCTGTCTATTGGGTTATCCCAACTCACTGGTGTGTTACACTTCCTACCATACAAAGATTCAAATGGACTCATTTTTAATGAGGCTTGATACCCATTATTATAAGAAAACTGCACTAAGTGGATATAGTCTTTCCATTTCAATGGATGTTCCATCATTTACATTCTAAGAATGTATTCAATTATCCTATTGGTCCTCTTTGTTTTCCCATACGACTTTGGGTGATATGTTGTACTAAGATTCATATTTGTCCCAAATCCTTTGAAAACACCTTACCAAAATTTTGATCTAAAGTTGGAATCTTTGTCTGAAACTATTACCTTAGGCACTCCATGTATCCTGGAAACTTCCTTCATGTAAATCTCTGCAATGTTTCCTTGTGTGTTGTCTTCATAGGAATAAAATGAGCTTCCTTAGTCAATTTTTCCCACCACCACCACGATGGATTCATGTTGCTTCATTGTTCTAGGAAAATTTGTAATAAAATATATCGTAACCACTTCCCACTTCCATTCTATAATGGGAAATGGATGCAACAACATCGTTGGATGTCTTTTCTCAGTTTTCACCTTTTGGTACTCTAGACAATGAGTTGTGTAGTTAGCTACTTCTTTATTCATTCCCGACCAAACGTATTGGATCCTTACAACTATAATGAATTTTTGATATCTTGGGTTCCCAACATATGGCATATTGTGAATTTCTCTCAACACTGTATTTTTTTATCTTTGTGGAATTCAGAACATAACCCTTGTACAAGAGGATCACATCCTCTTTCAATTCATAATTTCTAAATTTCTTCTGTAAATTTATTTTTTGTAAGTTTTCTTTTATTTGCAAATTAAGTTGATCTAAATTTGTTCCTTCTAGAATTTTATCCTTTAAATATGTCCTATACATGTTGATGGATGAAATATTCACTTCATGAACTATTATACTAAGTGCATAAACCACTTGATTGTCTTTACCATTTATGTGTTTAATTTCAAAGTCATACTCACTAAGAAATTCCATCCATCTAGTATGCCTAGTATTTAATGTTGGATGTTCAAATAAATTTTTCATACCACAGTGGTTTTTTCTTAGCTCAAATATCCTCCCCATGAGGTAATGTCTCCACATTTTTAATGCGTGTATAATTTCTACATTATATATCGTGGGTATCATAATTTCTCTCATGCACTTTTAATTTCTTAGACTCACAACATACTGCATGATCGTTTTTACTGAGGACTCCACCGAGCCCTTCCTTGCATGCATATGTGCACACTACAAAGTCTTAATCTTGGTTTACAATCTTTAATATGGGTGCACTTGTCAAAAAAATATTAAAATGTTGGAAACTCTTGTCACATTTTGGTGTCCATTCAAACGTCACCTCCTTCTTTTGCAAAGAAGTGATTGGGATTGCAATATTTGAAAACCCGTTTATAAATATTTTATAATAACCTGAAGACCCATAAATGACCTGACCTTTATCACATTTCTTGGCAATGTCCATCCTCTAATGGCATATATCTTCTCGGGATCGAATGTTATCCCATCTGTTGAAATAATGTGCCCCAAGTAATGGATCTTATTTTTATAAAAGATTCACTTACTTAGCTTGGAATACAATTTGTGATACCTTAAAACCCTTAGCACCATTCTAAGATGATCCTCATTCTCCTTTTCAAACATAGAGTAGATGAAAAATGTCTTCTAAGAAAATAATTACAAAATTGTCGAGGTACTCTCTGAACAATCCATTCATTAGACACATGAAAACATTTGGGGCATTTGATAGTCTAAATGGAACTACAGTGAATTTATAATGCCCATACCTTGTTCTGAATGTTGTTTTTCTAATATCTTATTTTTTTATCCTCACTTGATGATAGCCTAATCTCAAGTCAATCTTGGAAAATATTCTTTCACCTTTCAGCTAATCAAATAAATCATCAATTCTTCGAAAGGGATACTTGTTCTTTATAGTAACTTTTCTCAGATGTTTAAAATCAATACAAAGACTTAAGGTTCCATATTCCTTCTTCAAAAAAATAATTGGGGATCCCCAAGGTGACATACTTGGGCGTATATACCCCTTCTTCGAAATCTCCTCTAGTTGCATCTGCCACTCTTGCAGTTCTAGTGTGCCCATTCTATAAGGCATCTTGTACACTGGGGTAACTCCTCACACCAAATAAATAGATAAATTGATGTCTCTCTTCGGTGGTAATCCTGGAATATCCTTAAAAACATCTTCAAAATATTTCAAGACTAGATGGTCTTCAAGACTTGCCACTTTATCACTAGTTGTCTCTTCGAAGTGGGATGCAAACATTTGACATCCCTTCCTAAAACTCTTTTTTAGCTACATGGCTGAAATTTCCCTAACAACTACAGCTCTCAAAATGCCTTGAATCTTTCCTTTCCACCCTTCTCATCAAGAAAAGTTATTTTCTTATTGTAACAGTCTAGGAAAGCATGGTGTTTTTCCAACCAAGACATGCCAATTAGACAGTCATATGAACCCAAAGGTATAATATTCAAACCTACCTTTGTATTGAGTCCATTCATGTCTATCGGGCAATATTTAACCAACTCATTGATATTTCTCTTAGCCCCTGTGGCTAACTAAAGTAACCAATATTTCTTATGCTCACTCCTTTACAAGTGAAATATTTCAATAATGTTAGAGTTTATGTCACTATGGCTAGATCTAGATTCAATTAAAATTGCTATGGGTTGGTTATCAATCTTACCTTCCGCTTCAATCATGGGGGACTGATATTATGCTTTCTTGTTCTCCAAGGCTACATAAATATTTGGTATGCTTCCTCCCACATCTTCCACTATTTCAGCCTCTTGAATGTTATGGGCAGTCCTTATTCTCTCTCCTTTGTGAGGGAATTCCGTATACAAGTGATTCCCCTCACCTATCCAACATTATACAGTTTGTTTCCTTGGCATTTTTCCAAAATAATCTGATGTCTTGTGTTCATTTTGGGCTGACTGACCTTGTTTGTAACATACCCACTACGACATAATAGATTTTTCACCTTTTTCTCAAGGGACAGAATCCCCGAAGTCCTACGGGGGCCTAGCGTAGGCTAGCTCTTCCCTTGTCCACCTCCATGTGATCATTGGTTACGACCACAGGCCAAACAAACTAGGTGCCTTTTCGCATTTCACGACTTAGCGATACAGGTGCGTCAAGTCTTTCGACTCTGCAAACCCCGAAACCCGAAATCTCACCTTCGAGGAGATCAACGGCTGTGAGTCTCCCCCTGCTCTGACGATCCTGGCCGTATCGGGATTTCGGCAACCGGGAGTTCGTAAAGCAAGAGAGTCGAGTCTTTCGACTCTTCAAACCCCGAAATCCGAAATGGGCTAAGGTACTCGGCTCCACCCTTGTCTCGGTGTCATGTGACCTCCGGCTAGGATGCCAGTCTCAGTGCCTATCTCTTTTGGGTTTCACGACTTCGCAATTCCCTTTGCAAGTATTCCTTACCTTTTGGAATGTCGAACCCCGAAACACAATATAGTTCAACAAGGTGTTGACTCCTTCCCTATGACGAGAACACGCCACCTGTCACCTCCACGTGACCCTTGTTATGGGATGTACCATTTGTCATCCACGTGGCCCCTACATATGGGATGTGCCACCTGTCCACGTGAGCCGTCAGATTTCGAGACTCAAGAGAACAACGAGTTGTTGTCCACTTCTCTCTACAAACCCCGAATTCTGATACACAGGTTCTTGTACAAGATCCAATGATCCCTGGTGGTTTGGATCCAATGGTCCAGATTATTTTAGAGTTTTCCCTGAACTCAGGCCGCTCACCATGCATCTCCTCTGATGGATGGTCCAGACCCTTTCAGGACTCCTCCTTTCTACCACAGAGCGCATTGGGGTTTCAGGCACCGGTATTTCATGACTTGCGAAAATGAGGGATCTTGCCATTGGGTTTCCTGGGTGCTGAAACGCCAAAACCTATTCTCTCTATATTGATTCGGGGTTTCGCATATCGGGTTTTCGCGACTTGCGAAGACAAGGGGTCTTTCCCCTGGGTTTCTTGGGTACCGAAACGCTGACCGACAGCCACGTGTCCTCTACAAATGGACGGTCCAGGTAACTCCCCTGGATCTTGGGATCTACAGTCCCGATTCCTTCGCTATTTGTGAAGGCCAAAAAGGGGTCAAGGCATTAGCACCTACTATGTTCCTTCCTCCAATATAGCAGTCGTGACAGACATCAGATCCTTCGAAATGATCTCGTCCGTTCATCTATAAAATGAAAGGGTACTATCTTTCGGTATTTGAAACTCGCTATCCTTCCTAAACTTCGTCAACTATGAAGGACTTGAGAGCGTTGCGCTCTTTCTCCTGGAATTGACTCTTAGAAGAGTCTTCAACACAACTATTGCGCTCCTTCATCAAGGGGTTTTGGGGTTCTATTTGATCGCAGAGAGCCTGTGCATAATCGACACTACCTCTCATGAACTTAATGAACTCTATCCTCCAAGGGACTAAGGACGACTAGGTGAGTAAACCACCATACATGCAACTACGCCTAAGATCGGTGAGCTCACAGTTTGTGGCTCTAGCTTAAGACACTACAAAACTCCAGAATTTATGGGAACAAGTCATGTCCAAACCCTATAATTCCTTTCTTGCCTAATTATACGACTCAGTAGAAAATAGAAGGGATATAGTATATCAATTAAGAATTCATTCACATTCCTAAAAGAAAGCACAACATACCAATTCATACACTGTTACAACTAAATTACACAGGGTCAGAATTCACTTATCTATTACAGGTTGTCGCCAACCAACTGTCTGTGGTTGTTCGTCCTTCCACCCGACCATAGGCTCATAAGCATTCAATATTAGCACTCTGGCCACCCCCATGCCAAGCCATGATATCACCAGGGAACTCTCACTCTTCTCAAGGGTTCTCTCTCTGTTTTCAGTTTCTGTTCCGGTCATGTTTTCTACAACTCGGAGCTTTCTCTCTTGCTTGTGGCCTCGATGAGGTTTCTGAGATGCCCTTCGGCATCAAGCTCGCGACCTTTTGTTCATGATTCGTTGGAGATATTTGCGCCTCTCCCTTGCGAGCTCTCATTCTTGTCTGGTCTCTCTCCTCTCTTGCTGCCTCTGTGTGTATAATTGTCACCTTCCTTCTGTCAGAAGGAAGCTCGGGTCCACCTGGTATGTCAAACCCTGTGGTACTTTAGGATGACTTCCTACAACTAGACCATGCTCCCATTCATGGGGGTGGTTGGTAGTTCAACCACCAGTCCTTGCCTCATTAACTTATTTCTCTCCCCTAATGATATCATGGTCTGTACTTTCAAGGCTTC
>SNQJ01S0027861.1:0-31994 GCA_010110895.2 Picea sitchensis
CTGCATCATCTTAAATAGTTCCTCCCTCTTTTCTCTTGTTCGGCAGTAGTCCTGGTATTTGTTCAGGAATTTTTGTTTCATTTGGTCCCATGTTGTGATTACATGGCCTCCAAGACTCATAAACCATCTTAATGCATTCCCTTTTAGTGTTGCTGGAAATAGCTTTAATTTTTGAGCATTGGAAACATAATCATAACTTCTGCATAATATATCAAACTCAAAAAGGAATTCATCAGGATCTTCTGAAGACAAACCATGAAAATTAGGTAGTGCTGAGAGTGGAATGTTATTCATGGGGGATACCCCTCTAGGAAGATCGCCAATAGGAAATCCTAATGTAGAGAAAGAGTTTTCATCATTTACCTCCCCTTTAGGACCTGCCTGTTCTTCGTGATGCAATTCTTCATTGTACTCATCCATGTTTTCTTCTGTCTGCTCCCCTGCTGTGCTTGCTCTATCCTCAATGTTTCCTGCTAGTTTATGGACTGTCTTAGGACTCCAAACTTCTTTCCCTATTTCAAAGTTTGCTTGAAATGAAGGCTGGGATTTTTGTTTTCGAAGGTTTGGTCGTTGAGCAGCAGATTCAGACTTTGATATAATCTCGTCAATGTAAGTCTTTCTTCCTCCTTTTCCTTATCCCTTGCCACATGTAGGATCAATATCTTTGGGGTCTCCGCGTCCTCTCATGCAATCTTTGTATCTGAAAAATCATAAGTACTTTTGAAATCTAAAATTACCTTCCCCGGCAACGACGCCAAAATGTTGGTCACTATAATTGCTTAATTAATTTAAACAATCAAGTGCTACATAAATTGTCAACCCAGGGAAGTATGTTTATTTCAAAGGTAACCACGCACTATATATGCTCAATTTCAAAATAAACCTAAAGTTGTAGTAAAGGAAACTATATTAATCACACTTGCCTTGAATGAACTGAAGTTCTAACTTGAATTACAGAAAAGCAATCTACCTATTGCAGAGCTCAAAGTTAAAGAAATGATTAATTGAAGAATCCTGGATTACATTAAAATAACACAAGATACTGCAACAGAAAAGACCAACTATTCTGTAACCAGAGAACAAGACCCTAATTCCCAAGCAGGAATCTTCAACACATGTTTTCGATCATCACACTTTATGAACTCATTGCTTGACTGAAACAATTAGCACATGTGGAAGACTAACTAATTCCTAACAGAGAACGTGACCCTAATTCCCAAGCAGGAACCTTCAGCACAAGTCTCTGATTAACACAATCATGAAAATAATTGAAAGCTAACTATTTCTAACAGAGAACATGACCCTAATTCCCAAACAGGAACCTTCAGCACAAGTCTCTGATTAACGCACTCATGAAAATAATTGAAAGCTAACTATTTCTAACAGAGAACAGGACCCTAATTCCCAAACAGGAACCTTCAGCACAAGTCTCTGATTAACACACTCATGAAAATAATTGGAAGCTAACTATTTCTAACAGAGAACAGGACCCTAATTACCGAGCAAGAACCTTCAGCACAAGTCTCTGATTAACACACTCATGAAAATAATTGAAAGCTAACTATTTCTAACAAAGAACAGGACCCTAATTCCCGAGCAGGAACCTTCAGCACAAGTCTCTGATTACCAAGCTTTCATAAATTCATCACACAGGATTGCTAACTAGAGTGATTAATAATTACCGAAACATGAATTATATAAAAATAATGTAGCAACAAGACAGAGTTCAATAAAGTAGTGTTTCAGCAAAATAGATTTTACTCAAAGCATAAACAAAAATAATACTAGCACACTATAAAGCTAATGGCTGAATCTTGTGAAGAAGGTGGCCCCTCCCTTCTCACAAGATTCCCCTGGAACAAAGAGGCTTAGACAAGAATGCTAAAAAAAGTCTTTTATTCATCTATCAATGTATCATATTACAACCTGGAATTGAAGTACGTCCTTCTCTGTAAACCTTTCTTAGTACAAAAAAAAATGGCTCCTCTCGAATGATGATTCCCTTTATTTAAAGAGGGAATCCCAAAAATTACAGGTGTATATCTGAGTCCTATTCTTAGTCAGATCGAATTTCTAAACCAGAATAGGATATCCTAGTCTCCCGTAACAGAATGCTATTACGAGTGTTGAGTGAGGTGTTGCTGTTACGGCTGAAGTAACAACTCTTTCTTGTTATTGTTGTTGTATGCTGTTTTGGCATCGCGAATCATGGGTTTTTTCAGACACGGGATTTGCGTCCTGATTGTTTCAGCACTTCTCAGGCAGCAACGATGGTTGGTGCTTGGCTCACGGTGCGGTTGTTGTAGTCAATCTGTGTGAGTTGTTGTTGACCGCGGACTGTGTAACGACTTCCTCTGTGTTTCAGCATCGTTGACCATAGACTGTGTAGCATCTTCTATGTTTCAGCATCGTCGACCATGGACTGTGTAACAGCTTCCTCTGTGTTTCAACATCGTGACCATGGACTGTGTAACAACTTCCTCAACATCGTTGACCATGGACTGTGTAACAACTTCTGTGTTTCAGCATCGTCGACCATGGACTGTGTAACAGCTTCTGTGTTTCAACATCGTCGGCCATGGACTATGTAACAACTTCTGTGAGTTGTTGTTTCAGCAACAGGCCTCAAATGCTAATCTTTCGTTTGAACTGTTTCAACACTTATACATTTCTAATCAATGGTTAAGTACGAGAGTGATGTGAAATTATATGCAAAACAGATTAAACGTATAGTAAAGAGAAGATACATTGTATACCTTTGGAAAGATAGGATAAAGTGATAATATGAGTTTAATTGTGAGTGAACAAGAGTGTAATGGTGGCAAAAAGTATGGGCAAAAAGGTGCATTGTGTGGTCCTAACAAATATCATGACAGAAAGAACTTGGGAAATTTTGGGAAAGCCTGCTATGGTTCCTTCATTAGGAGGAATAGGATTATTTAGAGGAAAGTTGATAACCCTATGTGAAAGACTTACCTAGATATCTATGAGTGCTCATGGCACTTCAACAGAAGAATAATTTGAGATCGTTAAGTTTGTTGAGAACAACACCCCATTTTCTATCTTGCTAGGAAAAAACTGAATTGGAAAAGATCAGATACAAAGGAAACAAGAAGAGGAGGATCTAAAAGAGAAAAAGAAATAACTAAGAGATTTCATGGCTAGGATAATAGCAAACTTACTGGAAGAACAACATAACCAGTGAAAGCTACTAAAGACCAAAGATATGGATGTCAAAGTTGAAAGGACATAGGAAGACTGGAGACACCTGTCTGTACAAGAGAGTAGTGCACCTATCCCAGAAAGAGAAGAAATATTACCCTTGAACCCTATGAAAGACCCTCCACAATGCGAAGTTATCATGCCAAGAAGAGATAAGAACGATAATGGAAAAAGGAAACCAGTAACTCAAATTATAGGAAAAAAGGCTAGGAATCTTAGCAATAAGAAAGCAAAGTTAGAAAACTTGCAAGAAGTTTTAGAGAATACTTTATAGAAGAAAGGTTTCCATAACTTGAACTTCGTCGGAATATCAGTACAACATAGATTGACACATCACCATGATGAAGCAATATTACTGTTGGAGGAAATATAACCATTCAATCGATGCTCCTGAACGGTTAGGAAAGCATTTATGGCCCAAAAGTTCACCATTGGACTGTTGGGACCATGCCATAATGGATGGAATTGCATTGAATAAGGATTTGCGATCCGTTGAAAGAAAACTTTATGACAATATCTATTTATCCCATCGAGTGTTTCATCAAGAACAATTTTTCCAATTGTGATTATTTGAGCCTACAGAGAACTAGTTGATTTCACGCAGTGATCATTAAGACCTCGCCATCCATTCTATTACATTGAGTATTTTTCACTGACCTGAGATATTAGATCTCGAGTGTGCATGTCGGATGTAATTAGCACAATAGACCTCATGGCTTAGAAGGTGATGTCTACAGGCATCTAAGCCTCATCGACGCGAGGAGTGCAAGCCTCCCCATCGAATGCTCATGGATCTGGACCATCCCAAGCTACAACCGAGAAAAGAAACAAGCATCGTGATGACTTGGCGAATGAAAAGCTAATTCCATCCATCCTACCTGACTAAATCCCACGCCTGGCCGGTGTGTTGAGTTGTGATAGTGTCCCGAGCGACTTCAACTACACAATCATCATTGCATACCTCCCGAAGGGAATACAAGTAGTCAGACCACAGTTGGAGAGGATTCCAACCTTGAAGATCAGTGAATATAACCTAGGAGACTGCAAGAGCTATGGCATGCTCGCACCTCACAAATATTTGACCAAGACCAAGGGGAATAAGTCGAATATCATCCCCCAACTATGGACTATGTACATCGCGAGGTCCATTGTCTTGAACGTGATGAAGATACCACATTTTGGAAGGCACCAAAAGTTTAACGCATGCATTAAACTCCTGCTGTCATGCTTCCATGGCGAGTATCTATGGTTAGAAAGATGCATCACCATCAATCCGACATTGATCCATAGGATCACCGGATTGAGCATGCGAGGACCAGACCCACAAGACTTTTATCTAGGTAAGGCTATAGACTGCACCCTGGCATAGAAGATCAAAGACACCTACGACTATGTAGAGAAAGGGACGCGAGGCAACAAGGTATCCTCCATTTAGAATGGTGCAGTGCAACTTGCTTTCCAGTTGATTGTTGGTAAGCTAGTCTGAAATAATAGACCCACGCATGTCACAGGGTTTGTCATTAACCTCGTAGGAAAATGTGTGGAAGGACTACAAATGAACTGGGCCAGTTACCTATTCAATCAGTTAGAACTGGATTTTTGTGAAGCTCAGGATTAGGGCTATGAGTTCCATTTTAGCTGGCTACTGATCCTCATCGCATTCATTGCTTGGGATATGCCAGAAGGTGCGACCTTCCATGACATTGACCCTTTCGAGCCATTAGCTACGATGTTCACCACACTCTAGTATTCGAGCGATATGGGGAAACAATGGCAGTCGAATGCAGTGTTCCATACCTACTACCTGCAGCTGAAGAGGGCTATTGAGTCTTTCCCTCGTATGATGCCAAACACCCTGGACAGGTTCAGGACCCTTATGAAGTTCCACCTAGATAGACATTTTATTTATATTACTGCGTGCTTAGATGAAAGTAAAGAAGAGCTTCATTCCTACTACAAGCTCACAGAGGAGGACCTGGAAGAAATCACTAAGGAATGGCCCCTAGAGTTCCTTATACCAGTCGATCAGGAAGCACTGTCCAACGCCAACCTCATTGGATGTTTGGTGGTTACTCATGAAGATTATGATGCACCCAACAACAGCAGGAAGAAAAAGAAGGAAGAGATGTACAGGAAATACACAACACATCAAAAGATATTGCATCAGATTCACCTAGCAGAGGAGGAGACGACGAAGTGGACAAGGAAGAGAAAGAAGGGGAAGAAAAGATAAATAAACGAGAAGTAACACCACCTAGGAACTCCCTTGAAGAGGCAGAGACATCCAATAAAAGAAAGGTTTCCTCAATGAAACCTACATCGTGGAAGAAGTCCAAAGAGAGTAAGTCGAGGTTGCAGACTGTACTCACAGTCGATGAATTCAAATTCATTATCATAGCTGTATCAGATTCCTCAGAAGATATTTTGCAGAGAACTAAAGCCAAACAAGAAACCATGTATGGAAGGATTGAAGCAGAGCTGAGAGGAGTACAACAAGCCCTTCACTCCAGCCACGCAGTTTCCATTGCGCCCCTGCCACTAGAAGAACCAGATTTGGGAGATGAGCCTGCCCAACTCCGCAAAATAGTTGATGTGACCAAATCTCACCTTCATCATGTGCAGGAAGAAAAAGAACAGGCCAAAGTGGACCTAAAGCAAGCACAAGAGGACATCATAGAGAAATGCCTAGTTGTGCAACAAGATAAGGAATACCTCCAAATCAAGTTTGAAGAGGATAGAGCACAGATCCAACAGGAGAAAGAAAAACTACTCACGAAGCAGGTTGGAGTTAAATAAGCACTCCATAGAGAAATTCCCTCTGTGATGGGCTTAGAGCAAATGGAGGAAGACCTGGTGGAGATTCAAGTAGTGAAGCTTTCAGAAGCCAATCAGTAGCTTCAACAGAGAATAGCAGAACTGGAGCTACAAATAGTGATAATAACTCCATAGGAAGTGCGAGACTAGAGAGAAGCAGCTGCCCAGAGCATAGTTGAAAGGATCAAAGAATTAGTCGTGGAATGTAAAAAACTAAGAAGTCCCAGTGCGCAGACTTATGAATGCCTTACCGAGGACCCTAAACTAAAAACACTGGAGTCACAACTCCAGGAAGAAAAGAAGAAAGAAACAACAATACAAGCATAGTTAAATCCCTTGTTAGCGGTTGAGTGAATGAAAAGATCCCAATAATAGTGCATAGCTCAATAACAGGTCCATGCCATACAAAGCAAAGTCATGGAAGTGACTCAGAAGATCCATCCAGTCCAGGATGTAGTTTGCCTACTTTTTGAGGATATTGAAGGATGAGGAGCAGAGATAGAATGAGTAGTCACTTTGGTCGAACAATGCTTAGAAGGACCTGTGAACGAGGAAGTTATTCAAGAGTTTACCGAGGAGGAGGACTTGGTGCAACAATAGGTTGAAGTAGCTCAATCCAAGCTTGAGGCTTTTGCGGCAGAGTTACCCAGACTAGAGTGACTCAGGACGAGTCACAGGTGAGTGTTGGGGGACTGTTGGCCCTTGACCAAGTTTTGGATATCCTTGGTCATTTTTGACCTCTTTTAGGACTTTGACAGGCTGGTCGAATGTGGAGCGCAAGTCGAAGCGGAGATCACGGGATCTCGACCCCTTTTTAGGGCATATTTTGGGATTATGGTTTATGTAACGAGTATGGGATGTCGGCCCATGGGTTTACCCATGTTTAGGCCCATTTTGTAATGTATAAATAGATAGCTAGGTGATGTAAGAAAGGAGAAGATGCTAAGTGATAGAGTTCTATCTATGTGATTCAGAAGGCTTTGTTCATAGTGTATCTTGAGACTTGCAGAGCTAAGTGAAAGTGATTGTAAGAAGGATTTTCACTTAAACTTAGCTCGGGAAAGGAGGATCTGGTGAGGTGCACACAGATCTCTTGTCCTATGCAGAGTGGTTTATGAGGCTTTGTGCATGTAAGGAGATTGACAAAAGATAATAAAGAAGATGAAGAGTTCGTGGACGTAGCCCCACACTGGGGTGAACCACGTATATCCTATGTTATGGTTTCTTTGTGCATTATGGTTGTTGTATTGTTCATATGATTTAAGTAATGACTATTTAGATGAATCTAGTATGATATCTTAGTGCTTAGTAATGTGAATGAATGTTAGATCTGATCTCTTTCCATATGCTAAGTGCTTAGATGTGTTAGATCTGGTTGAATACTGCGTTGTTCTATAACTAGGGTTTGGATCTGCGATGTGAATAAGGGTTAAATACTGATGAATGTTAACTGCTAAGTGATTTTTAGAGTGGTGTAATCACATATCTGTGTGCAAGCTAGGTTGCAGATATTTGAGTCCTGCAACCACCCCTACCTCTACCTCATATGAGACTTCATCTACTTCACAGGTGTTGCTGAAAGGGCCGGTAGTTAGGGTTTTTTTGGTGCACTGTTGAAGCATTGAACCCTGGGTATGCCCCTATGCCAACACCCATCACTTCGACTCTTTGGACTTCGAGACTTGGAGAGTTTTCATACTAGCACACTTACAATCCTCCTGAACTCCGCATTCCCAAACTGGCCAATCCGTCGCCATGTTTCCTCCTAGATCAGACGACTAAGATTCACTTTGGGTCTTTACCCAGAGTCCACGGATATGCACCGTGTGTCCTCCTTAATTTGATAGTTGAGGCTTACTTCGTGTCTTTGGATGATCGAGATTTACTTCAACTCTCTGGATATTCGAGCTTCATGAGTTTCAAATCTCAACTAAAAAACCTCTTAAACAGATTTCTCTAGAGTTACTGATCTGCTGACATGTACCTCTTGGTGATCGACGGTCAGGTTCTACTTCATCTATATAGATTTTTTATGTTCGAGCCCTAACATGTCACATCACTGCATGCCTTTCAATTTGTAGGGGAATGAATCAGTAGTTTGGAGTAACCTGCTTTACGCCCCGTAATTCTCCTGATGCTGACACGTAACCCCCTTGGGGAAATCGTGGTTTGGATTGCGGGACAGCATTGGGAAATTATCTCTTGTGCAACTTGGTTCCCCGTAAAGCCTCATGTTTGTTGATCTCACTCTCCAATGGGATATGACGATGGTGACCTTAGCCCTTGCTTCCTTTTCATCGGACGACCCATGTTCACCCGTCCTCCGATCCAATGATCCTGAATCTCTCCCGATCCTACAATGGAGATCAATCCTGAATTTGAAGAGGGATGGTCACGATCCTTCGAACCCCTTACCATGGGTCTCTGATGTTCTATATCCTGTGTAGGTTCTACAATGCCATTCCTCCTGAGCTTTTCAACTCCAGGGTCAAAATTCGATCTCGACCCCGAGACTCTGACCAATAGAGCCAACCCATACCAGCCCAATGTTTCAACCAGAATCTTTGATACCGAACTATAACATCCCCAGCCACCCACAGGCTGGGGTATGCTACCGTCAAGCCCACCATTGGACTTTGTACTCTTAGCGGTACCTTTTAAAATTTAAGGATGCATAAAATGAAAGACTTTAACGACATGCACAACAATATCCAACAAGCATGCATAATATAAGATTTAGTTAAACGATAATTAAAATACACAGTGGAATACATTCATACATAGATAATAATATCACAACAGAGAGAACTTATCTTTATAAAAAAGGGACACCAACTGGCTACAGACCAAGGACGTTCCACCCAACTGTAGACAACACTGCTCCAAATCTCAACAGTATTGTCACCTTCGATCTAGGTCTATTAATCCACATGGATAGTTTCAGAGTGTACTTGGGTTACCAAACTAGTCAACTCTCAATATCTCACAGGTTTCCCATCACCCACAACAATCCAAGTACCCAACTCTCTTCTACCCATCCTGTACCACTCGAGAGAATGAACTTCTACCTTTCTCTACCACGTAGTCCCTCAGGAAGTCCTTCTCCTTTATCTAGGGCCTCTAGCACAGCTGGTCCAAAATCTCAATGTTGGAACTCTCAGAACTCGCAGTTGTGAGAAAAACAAGGCACATTCCAACGTAACTCAGACATGCAGGCCCTAGGTCATGGATGGATTTCACCAACAACCATCACAACGAACTATCCCATGGATAATTATTCAACAATTCCCTTCCCTTTACCCATCCAAGATGCAGGTGAGGATGGATCGGTGAATGGGTGAGTGAGTGCATGAAATTGCGTGAGGGAAATGAATGAACGTACATGAAAATCAACGAACAAGCCATCAGTCAAACCCCCCCATCATACCAGAGGTGATTTTAAGTAACTTTGTGGGGAATAAAGAACCTCCTGGCCTTCCACAAGAAGCTCACATAACCGATCCCCTCCCTTAGGCAAAAAGGGTAATTAACATAGGAATAAACACTTAGCCCCTCAAGCCCCCTCTCTTGTGGAATCATAGCCCTCTATAACTCTAGTCCTTGTCCGTCTAGAATCCAACCATGTATTTATTATTAATAATGATAGAAAAAATTATATGTCTTGGGCACATTGGCCTTTTAATAATTGTTTGGGCACCCTGGCCTCTCAGTATTGTAACAATAAATTATTTAAAATGGGGGTTCAAAACCTGGGGTGTTATAACTAGCAATCCCTTGCCCGGTGGATTTTAGTCCCATCTCAGGGGTGACCCACTGCTGAGAGGAATGAGAAATGTGGTCTAAGGCTGGGAGGTTCGTGGAAGGTCTGCCCACAGTCGGTGTACTTCAATTCAAATATAAGTACCATTTCCAAGTTTGGTTACATGTACTGTATTTATATATGTTGTTATATTTATGGGTTTTGTCTGTGATTACTGCATGTATGATTTTACTATTATTTCTACATTATGTTGTGTGATAGTAGAATGTAAATCATCTATTAAATATTGGTATGTGTTATTATCTCTTCCGCCAGAATATGTGTATGAACAAAATGTTTATGTTTGGTTAAAATTGTATTATATATATGTGTGTGTGTGTGTGTGTGTATTCTCAAGCATGTTAGTTTAGTGAGGTAGCATTACCCGACAGAGGTTGATGGTCGGGGATGTCACAAATTGGTATCAGAGCATTATCTGGAGTAGCATGGTCCGACCTAGGTGTCCAAGGATGTTACAGAAACCCTTTAAGGAAATTGAGACATTGGACTTCGCGTTGTCCAAGATCCCGATGAAGGAACTATATAAATTACAAATTAGTGTCTCACACAAAATTTAGTCCAGGGCATGGTCTGATGTGAGAAACTTAAAGGTAGTGCAAGAAAAGAACATCACACTCAAGGAAGCAGTTTTCCAAGAAGGGAAGGAGAAGGAAATAACACAACATAAATTGGAAGATATGGATAAGTACATTAGCACAATATTCCAAACCATCCCAAATAGTGAAGATTCAAAGGGAGTATCTTTTGAAGAGAAGATAAGGAAAATAGTGTAGTCCTTGGAGTAGTACAAGGACCAGATAAAGGAGTCGGAGGAGTGCGTAGTACCCACTACTCCTCCAGAAGTAAGAGTTCAATGAGAGAAAGATGAAACATGATCTGTGGAGAGTATAGTGCAGACCATACATAGGATGACATAGCTGTTGGAAAAAAGTGGCCAGTTGTGGACACAACTCTTAGAAGATGGGAGATTTCAAGAAATGCAAGGAAGGGAAGATAAGGAGCATGCAATAATGGAAAATTTAAAACAATTATAGAAGACAATGTCACTTCTCTAAAATGTTAAGAAAGCTACAAAATTGAAGAACCTACAAGCAGAGGAGAGAGTGGTTTTATCTAAGAAGATTGCAAGACAAGCTCAGTTGGAGCCTCTGCAAGACAAGGATGAACAACTGGTCATGAAGATTGACGCAAAAAAATCAAGAGTGGAATAGATAGGCTTGGAGGGAGGAGATATATTGAAGCCTCCAGTCACCACACAGATGGTAGAATCCATGGTGGAGAAGAGAAACCATGCTCATGAGAAATTCCAACAAATAACATAGATTTATGAAGCACTGGCACATGAAGTAAAACATGTAGGAGTCCATGAGTGACTTGTGATGAGTCATGATGTCAGTGTTGGAAGCATGTTGGAGAAGGCCAATTTTGGGAGAAAACCAAGGAAATTTTGAAGATTTCAAGACAATGCCGAAAAATAAGAAAAGCGTCATGTTGAGCACTCAACACACTCTAAAAATCCTATGTCAATTTTTCACTTTTTGGGTACCACTTAATTTTTGCACTGTCTGAATTCGATTTTCTTTTGAGAAATGTTTTGTCTTTTATTGTTCTCTTATCCCTCATCAGTTTTTCAGTTTGTTTAACTCTTGATACTCTGTGAACTAAAAGGGATTAACACTTAAGTAAGAAATTGACAACTAAAACACTTCACCCAACGTGCTCATGATTCAACATCGAAAGGAATTAAGAGGAGAAAATAATCACTCGGAAAACCTCAATCATCGAACACTGATCTTCACCGGTATCAGTGAAAGGAAGTTTTGTTTCATGACAAGTATCGCATATGGAAATCACCGATAGTTGATCCCCTTCGACATCGATAAAAGGTGAAGGAAGTAAACATTAAGGAAGAAGGAAACAATATCGCTGATAATCGATACCCGATGCACTTGTCGGAATCGGGGAAGACCAAATCATGACTAACATTTTGACCATGCTAAAAAGTTTTCCCCGATCACCGATTCCCGAAGAATTTCAACGTCGAGAGTTTTCAAAGAAGCTAATCCAAAGAAAAACACGCGACATGTTTATCCTTGATCATCGATCCCCGATACCTTTTCGGCATTAGTGAACCTAGGTTTATTTTAGAATGCACAACTTGAAGAAATCCACGACCCTGAATAATATGCCCGATTTTAGTCACTAGTCGTTTAATGATATGTGTCTTTACCTGATTGGAAAAACCATACAGCCTAGACCAACCCTGAGTCATTCTTGGTGCCTTATGTCCAAGTCACACCCTGAGTCAGTTTTTCCATGTCATCAACGTAAAATGAAATTTATCGATGTTAGAAGTTTTTCACGAAAGGATATCAATGAAAACATCCATAGCACATCCTCAATCCCTGATACACCCACTAGGAAAGAGACATGATGGGACATTTTAGCACTAGATACGTTTAGATTCAGAGGATTTAAGGGACCAATTAATTCCAAATATAACATTATTTTCTACTTTGTGTGTGAATCAAAAGTTTGTTTGAAATTACCAATAGAACACATCACCCTCCGCCATCAACCCACGATGAATTAAATTGCAGAGATTCGGCAGTTGATTTGTTTGAATTTCACTCATCACCCTAATTAATTGGTTGATACGACATGGTAAGTTCTTCCCCGTTTAAATTCTCTTGAGCCATTTGTAAACGAAACCATTATGCGTGCAAAGGATTTTCAGAGCATCTAGAAGAGTGAAACAAGCAATTCAAGGAAACCAAGATTCCGTGAGTATCAAATAACCAGTTAGCAAGCTTTACAGGTATGTACCGGTCTGGATTTTTTTTTCTTACACTTCACATATGTATGTTATCCAGTGTCCCTCTGTGGGTAGTCTTTAAATGATTTTTTTCGATTGCAGGAACAATGCCTCCAAGAAAACCAACCACCAGGCGATCTCCAAGAGCACCGAATCTAAAGGAACCAGAGGTAGGAGAAGGCTCTTCCCCAATTGCCACAAAACAATTAGAATTTGATCTAAGTCTGGAACCAGTCATTAGGACATCTACCAAGAAGGTTTTCACTCAACCTATGACCTTTGGAGACACGAAGGCAAGAACAGGGACCAAGGTGGTACTCCCACACTAGGGAAAACTTTGCAAGAATATCATCTAGGAATAATTCTCGAAATGTATCCCGCACAACGACCCCGATATGAGAAAGCTCTATGATGAAGTTTTTCTGAATATTTGAAGATCTTACCTACACATGGTGGAAAGTATAAATCCAGTGTTCCCTTGCATAGAACTCCTGAAGTGTCTCATTGACCACATGGAAACACAAAATTGTTTGATTAACGATGTCAATGGCGAGTGTGTCAGGGTTTTACTTCTGGTAGAGGTGCAGAGTTACTACAATCTTAGAGACCTGGAGGAGTGACTGAACACCGATTTCATCGTAAATTTCTACGAGTGCCATGCCACCATCTACGTGATGGCTTCATGGTGGAGATAAGATAAAGAAAACACCAATCAGACCTCTTGTTGGTACCAGATGACCAACTTAAGGGAGCCATATATCTATCTAATGGATCTCATCTGTCGGCTGTATGGTCAGAAATACTATTCTAGGTTTCTAGAGGCATGGATGCCTATATCTTACACAGTGGCCATTTCTGGGAGAAGTTTCAAATAGGGAGCCATCATTTCAAAGAAGCTGAGGATATGCATACAACAGGCTTAGACACCGAAATAAGGAGAGTCTCCATCCTTCTACATGGCTTTGTATTTACTAGACGTCATGTGCACTAGAAATTTCTTTACCGCCATGAACTTGAGCTGGCATGCCTCAGAAATACCGGTCCACATTTACTTCAACATTTTGTGGGAAAACGGGTACAACAAATCCCACTCCCTCATATGCAATGAATTTATCGCGCACATTCATTTTATTCTTTTCAAGAAAGGGTGTGTGAGGCTATCGACTACGGAAAAAAAGGTGATAGAAAAGGTCAACCACTGGTATATGGATGAACGAGATACCTACATTAGGGTATTTAGGGCCACTGGAGCATCTCATCTCCCACCAACACATGTCCCCGACTGACTTGTTGTGGGGAATTATACTACCAGACCATCCTACAAGGTTACAATGCTACCCTGGTGAAAGATAAGAAGAGGGAATTTATACCTTATGGATTCCATATAGGTTTCTACCTAGTAAAAGACACCGCTCAAGCTAAGTAGGAAGGACTGAGACAATTGGATTTCCAATTCCAAACCGACCGTTTCTGGAAGCACAACCCAAAGGGTCTAGTCTTGAAACATGCATCTCAAGTGTCATCTTGTTGTCCATATGCCCACGATAAGTTTGAAGATGAGGTCTTCATGAAAAATTCTCAGGATTGGGATGATTTTTTTGTAAGGATGGTTGCCCCTAAGATGACTAGGTTCAATTCCATGAGCCTGGATGAACATGAAACAATCCTAAAACAATCGTCTTAAGGGGCCCTCAGGGCCAGAGTAGAAATGATAGTGGTCGAAGCAACAGTTCCCCAAGCAGCAGTCAAAACAACAAAGATTCCCTAGGTAGCCCCGGTGCAAAGCAGAGGTCTTCCCAAGGCTAAGGATGTGTGGGAGAGGGGGTTACTCATGTTAGAACATGCATAACGGATAATTGATTAGTTGCAAGATGACATAGACATCCTAAATATGACAAGGCTCCCTATCGACAACCCGAGAGAAAGCCAAACAGGCCCAAGCGGCCCTGCATTCATAGACCTTGATGAAATTACTGGGTTAGATGACCCTGAATTCACAATTCCACTAGTTCGATTGTCAACAGGTGTTTCGGATCAACTAGAGACAATTGGAACATCAGGGAGGACCAGTGCATCAAACCCCTTATGTGAGCTAATAAATATATATGAAAATGATGAGATCCTAGAAGTATCTCTTGTGACCCCTGTATACATCAAAGAAGAAAAGGGACCAAAGAATACATCTTCCCCTGTTCCCAATGTCCAAATTCAAGAGTTTCCATAGAACGAATAAGAATCTAAGAGTGTCCTAAACACTGATTTGTCCAATGCACTGGAAACCCAAGTGGATAGTCTGAAGGATGATCTAGGGTCAAATGAACCAAAGGAAGGATCTCCACAACACAAAATCGACGTATCAACGGTCGATGATCAAGTAAGTATTGAGCCTACCATCTACGCATGTATTTCAATTGGTACTCAAACCCCCAATGAGCGACAGACAAAATCCAGGCCTTCAGAACACAAGGATGAAGTTCAAGAACCCAATATTGAACAAGTATATACCATCGGGAGTCTAGGGAATACACTCACCTGGGGAGATCAGAAAATCCTCGAACCTGTGGACGAAGTAGCTGACATACATGCCATATCTTATGATTGGAAAAGGAAGGCTATCATCTAGAAAACCACCAAGAAGAGGATGATCAATTTAGATTGCTCCATCCTCATCACTACAGAGGAACATCTGATCAACACAGAGAATTCTAAGACATTGTAACTCATCGATGCAGGGATGAAAATCACAGGTGCCACCCTGGATAGAGATAAAAGAGATGAAGAGGAGTTGGCCTCTTCCCTGAAGGAATTGGAACATTTGCGCCAGTTGGCGAAATACTATCAGGACACCACACAGGCCATGACATTCCTAAGGAGAAAATTTCAAGAGGCCTACAACAAGTTTACAGATGAGCGACACCTATTCATTGCAAGGATAGCCAAGATCCAGAAAGACACCTTCATGGAACTTGCGACGTGCAAAGATACAGAGCGGTGGTATGAGAAAGCACAACAAGATATGGAGAGAGTTGAATACATCGAGGAAGTCCAACAGGGTTGAGATACAAAATAACATGACATTCGGGTGTTAAAGGAAAGTAGCCTTGATCGCATAATGAAATCTACCGATCATTGGGCAAAAATGGCTCGAGAACGTCATCGATAAATCCAAGAAAAATGGGCCAAATGAGAGAAAAACTAGATCAAGATTAATCGGGTGATGAAAGACATTGGACTCCCCGAGTTTGGCACACCTAATGACTTTGTCGACTTGGTGACATAGTCAAGTCACACACCAAGCAAGACTCATCATGGGTCGAACAAATAGCGAAGGTGACAAATATCGTGCTAGGTCAGGTGCGACAGTTTGTGGAGCACTCGATCAAAGCTCAGGCTATGCTACAATAGTTAAGTTCTAGTATAGTTAAGTATCGGGCACATGTGGTAGAGATAAGAGATATTCACCTGGCCCCAATGGAACAAAATCGATTCCCATATGACAACACCTACGAAGATCTGTTCATCAAGTGGTCGGAGTACGAGAAGACTCACCCTCTTAAGTGATATCTTGAGATGACTCTTAGAAGAACTTATAGAAGAGAACGCCACGTGGAAAA
Source organism: Picea sitchensis (assembly GCA_010110895.2). Taxonomy (NCBI): domain Eukaryota; kingdom Viridiplantae; phylum Streptophyta; class Pinopsida; order Pinales; family Pinaceae; genus Picea; species Picea sitchensis. The sequence continues at coordinate 16,286 of SNQJ01S0027861.1, forward strand.
TTTTGTTTTACTTAGATGCACTTTAGTTGTTATTTTTAGTTAATTTTATGTTATAAATAAGAGCATCGACTGATTAGTTAAAGGTCGATGGTTGTTTCAAGAAAATCTCATTTTTGGTTTTGTTAAGAACTATTTCAGAGCTGCCTTTAATTGAGAAGTCCTTTTGGAACCAAAGAAAAGGTTGTGTTTTCATCAAATGTGTGTATGATTGGATGTGGAGAATAATTATTTCTTATTTCGTCTCATGAATGGATGCAATAACGAGTAAGAGATATTAAATCTGTTGATAAGTTATTTGATGCAATGTTTTACAGTTCTTGTCTTTAATGATGGAAATAAGTCGTTGTGTTATTATGTAATTAATGATTAGAGTTGAGTGAATTATTTTACTTGCTATTGTTTATCGCATGCATGTTTTATTCTTATAAATTGTATCTCAGTTAGTAATTGGAATACCCGCACGGTTAATGTATTAGTACTAGGCCTGTGGTAGACGATCACAATCTGCATTCTAGGTTGTAAGGGTTATCCCAAGCTTAGCCTCTTCTCCAGTAGTTAAGTTTGTTCCCATTTTGTTTCTTGGTTGGTTTATATTGGCCCTATCTTATATCAGTCCCACCTAAGAGAAAATACAAAAAAGAGAACATTTGAACCAAAGGAGAAAACCTTCATAAGAAAACGTAAAGCCCATCCATTATTTTAGCCAGATTGCAAAATATGGAGAATCATTCCACCATCAAACGCTGCAGAGTCTAATTAGGCCTTAGTGGCAGTTTTGGTTCCTGTTGTTGAGTTAAAGGGATGTAGGACCCATCAACAGAATTGGTTCTAGAAGGAGGGCCTGAAGAATGAATGGTTGAATACATATTTCACATAATATCTCAGAAAACCTGTAGATTCAAAACAACCCACATTCACGGCTAGTCATTCCCAAGACAACCCACACACATTGAGTACTCCTGAAATGACTAACTCACTCCAAGACAAGGAATAATTCTTATACTCGAACATACCTTATGCTCTCCCTCACGAGGAAGTGAATCAATTCAGAAGAATCACAAGAGAATATGCTCGACATATCAGTGTGTTGTCCTTAGCTCCGATACTTCCTCAAAGAAAACAAGTAAGTAGACTAGTGGTCGATACCCCCGACTAGGTTTTTTTGCACACAGTAGAATACTTGATAGATTTCTTTCTCACCAAAATAGAACATCCTCTTAACTTAATCCCTAAAACGCCAACCAGAAACGTCTCTGAGCTGGACGATTTTTCGGAAGAAGAAGGGTTTAATTCAGAACGTTTAGTTTCAGGATATGAAGATATGGAAGATCATAATGACCATGATGAAGAGAGGGTAACCCACAGAAAAAAAATAAACCTTTGTTTGCCATAGATTCTTTGGACATATCTATATGAGTACATAACCTTCCCCCACATCCAGAGAAGTTACTTCCTAAATTTGACCCTGAAACCTCAGGATTTTCTGAAGATCATATCAAGAAATTCATACTAGCTATCAGACTTATGAATGTCCAACATGAAGATGTAGTTTGTAGGATTTTTCCATACACTTTTGAGAATTCAACTTCCATGTGGTATTTTAACTTACCTGTAGGATCCATAACTAGTTGGACGAAGTTTCAAAAATATTTTCTGGATGAATTTGCAGAAGAAACTACTACAAGAGATTTGATGGCTAAGTTGTTTGCCGCCACCATGAGTTTGAAGGAAATGGTCAAAGACTTTAATCAAATATTTACCACCATATTAAACAAATTCCATCCCGAAGCTAAACCTACTTAGGAATCGGAAATCGAAGTATATGTTAATGCTCTCCCAACTTTTATTTCCATGTTTGTGAAGAGGGCTACCAAACAAACCTTGGCTGAGAATTTTGAAGAAGCCAAAATAGTAGAGTTCCAAATGAAAGGATGCAAAGAAAGTCAGGTCTCCTTAGTTAAGAAAGAAGATCAACCTCCCCCCTGGAGAGGACTATTGCTTACTATACCCCCAGGGAAACAAGTAGAACAAGCCCCTGGAAAGGGAAGTTGGGACATAGAGGACCTGCAATGCATGGTCAAAAAGATATCAAACGAAATCATAGACATGAAGAGAAGTGCAGGGGAGGGAAACCAAGGCCAAAGGCCCTATAAACCTTTCTTTAAAAGGAATACACCGTTCAAAAAAATTGAACCTCCCCCAGCCAACCTAAACATTGATTTGGAAAATGTAGCATTCGACTCTTTCTGCACTTATCATCAAGAAAATCACTTCGAAAGAGACTTTCCTCAATGGGTGCACTCCATGAATTTTATGGCCAACCGGTTTCTAGATGAAGTCTCCCTAACCGAACAATCAAGTAGGTCAACTATAAATATCGTCGATCAGGAAGAGGCTGACCCACCGGAAGACGCAACCATGTTGATATGGGATCTTGATTTACCTATGCCTTCCAATGACCTATGTAAATTCCATGAACCACCCACATAATTCTTGGTTGTGAAAACAGGAAGTAGGGGTCAACTGGTCTCAGAAAACCTTACTAATACCCAAACTTCGAGAGGGAAACCAACCTCCGATCACTCGAAAGCACCTTTGCTTCCCCAAAGAAACCCTATAAACATCCATACACAGGAATCACCCAAGATGGATTACAACATAATAGAATATTTGAAGAAATTGAAGGATAATATATTGGTTATGCACATATGTAGAATCCCTCAACAAACGAACTTCCTTTTACAAGCTTTGAAATCAGTAGAAAACCCTACGACAAGCATTGATCAGGGAAGAAATATAACTCCCACAGATCTAGGAAATAAATCAACTATGAACGTCTTCTCTGAAGATACGAAGGGAAAACCTTTTTTTCCACCGTTCCTTTTAACATTTGAGGTCTTCAATAGAAACCTCCATAACTGCTTGGTCGATTCAAGAGAATCCTCTAATGTTATGCCACTGTCTATTTGCAAAAAACTAAATGCAATTCCTATCAAGATTGATAAACATGTAATACAACTGGACAAAACCTAGGGGAAGGTCATGGGAGAACTCAAATATATAATGATCAGAATAGCGACACATCCTAAATTTGTGCAAGTAATTGACATCATTGTAGTAGATATCCCAGAAGCTTATGGATTTTTATTAAGTCGATATTGGTCCAAAAAGTTAAACATATACTTTAGCACAGACTGGGCACACCTTTGGCTACCCTTAAAGGGACAGAAAATTATGATCATAATTGATAGGGAAATATATCTAAAACATACTGTTATTGACCTAGAAACCCTAAACGAGCCCTCATCGATAGATTTCCCTGTGTTAGGAAATTATTCCTATGATTACTACTTCGGGAATTTCTCCCCTCTCTCGTCTAATGTCCCTCTTACTCAAAACTCTAAAATTATTTTTTGAGAAGAATTGCCGACGCCGGAGAAAGAAACCCTCTTCTGCCAAGAACCTACATTGGAAATCACAAAATTAACAAGGGGAAAAGAAGAGAGTAATAAGAAAGAGGAATATGATATATTTTTCCCACAAGTTTGGACCCTATATTTTGATGGATCTAAATCACAAGAAGGGTTAGGAGTAGGGTGTATCCTCATTAATCCAAAGGGAAAATGACATTTCTTGTCCTGTAGACTAGAATTTGAATGCACAAATAACACTGCCGAGTATGAAGCTCTAGTAAAAGGGTTAAAGAAAGCCATAGACCTGAATGTCCAAGAATTGAAGGTTTTTGGAGACTCTGAAATCATTGTAAGACAAATAAGGAATACTATACATTGCAATTCTCCACACATGAAGAATTACCATCAGGAAGTGCACAGGCTGATAGAACATTTTAAAGCTTTCAACAATACAACAATCCCCAGAGTGAAGAGCATTCTTGCTGATTCTCTGGCCACCTCTTCTTCAAGGCTATCACCTCTAGAATATTATGAAGCCTCCCGGTTCATTGTGGAGATACTTTGCAAACCATCGGTTCCCAACAACATTTCTAATTGGAAGGTCTTTGAAGGAGATGAACAAATCATACATTTTCTGACTAACTAAGATAATTTCAAAGATTTGGCTATTGACGATGAAGTATTTTAGGAGAAAACAACAGAGACTGATCCTTAGACAGGTCAACCAATTGACAAATCAAAGTCTCACATAATTCCAAAGGGTATAGACAATTCAGAAAACCTTTTTGATTTGAGAGAAAGATTTAAAGGGTCAAAAAACATAAAGACCGATAGTTCCTATCCCTTGCATGAAACTATAAATCTCAGAACCCCGGACAACCCAAAAAATGTAAACCTTGATAAGAAAATATCTAAAGAGGAAAGGAAGGCCTATCTCAAAATTTTCAGGCAATATCAAGATGTCTTTGAGTGGTCCTACCGAGATCTGAAAAATTATGATACCCGTATCATTCAACACACTATCCTCTTAAAACCTAAAGTGAAACCCTTCCAACAGAAGCTCTGAAAGTATCACCCTTCCCTAAAACCTCTCATGTGTCAGGAATTAAAGAAACTGTCATATGCCAAAATCATCTTCCAGGTTAGACATTCTGCATGGGTAGAAAATTTGGTTCCTGTAAGAAAAAAGTTTGGGGATGTCCACTTATGCTTAGATTTTAGAAACCTCAACAGATCTTCAGAAAAGGACAACTACCCAGTCCCACGGATGGATAAACTCTTGAAAACTATGTCAAGCTCTAAGATTATCTCCTTACTGGTTGGTTTCTCAGGTTACAACCAAGTTCTGGTTTCAAAGGAAGACCGTTTAAAAACTACCTTCCGAGCCAAGTGGGGAACCTTTTCTTATAAACACATGCCCTTTGGGTTAATCAACGTAGGGGAAACCTTCTAGAGGGATATGGATGTAGAATTTTGGGGATTAATCAACAAGTGCATAGTAGTATACCTGGATGACGTGACTGTGTATTCAAATACCATAGAAGATCACATCCAACATTTAACCTAGATTTTTGAAAGGTGTAGGAAATACGACATATCCTTAAACCCTAAGGAAACTATTTTTGGGGTCGATGAAGGTAAGTTGTTAGGCCACATTATATCTCAAGCAGGCATCCACATAGAACTAGAAAGAATTAAGGCTATACCTCAACTTCCATTACCTCAAAACAAAAAGGCTATGCAGTTGTTCTTCAAGAAAATCAATTTTGTGAGGAAATTCACCCCTGATTTCGCAGAAACTATCAAACCCATACAAAAAATGATTTGTAAGGATGATGAGTTTAAGTGGGATGATGAAAGAAAGAAGGCTTTCAAAAACATTAAGACTTCAATCTCTGAATCCCCAGTGCTGCGAAGTCCTAATTTCAACAAAGATTTCTTCCTTTATACTTTCGCCTCAGACCAATCGTTAGCCGCAATATTAACTTAGATGGATGATGAAAAAATGAAGCCCCAATATCATTCACGAGAACTTACCTCCAAGGTTTCGAACTAAATTATATTTCTATAGATAAACATGCTTATGTGGTTTATAAGGCAATAAAACATTTTAGATCTTACATCCTCAAGAACCATACCAAATTAATCATGCCTCACCTTGGAGTCTGGTCCCTATTTACTCAACAATATATGGGGGAAAGAATAGGGAACTGGATGACAGTAGTTCAATAATTTGATTTAGATATAAAACCTGCTAAACTTGTTAAAGGACAAGGGTTATGTAAACTGGCAGCAGAAGCTCAAGATCAAGTAAATCAAGACCACAGATGGGAGAATGAAATGGCAGTATGGTGTGGTGAATATTCATACATTTCCCCAGGACAAGAGTCTTGGTATGAGAAATTGACTTATCTCCTGCATCATGGGACTTGCCCAGAAAACCTAAACCCTAGGAAAAGGAGAGCTCTCGGGTTAAAGTCCGCACAATATTGCCTCATAAATTTGGTACTCTTCCGAGTTAATTACGATGGAGTAATTTTAAGATGTCTCAAACATGAAGATGCAAACAAGGTCCTAAAGGAGCTCCATGATGGTCCTACAGGTGGACATTTTGCAGGTGACACTACCGTTCATAAGATACTGAGAGATAGCTACTATTGGCCCACTTTGTTCAAGGATGCTCAAACATATGCTAGAAACTGTAAAAATTGTCAAATAAGCGCTTGGAGAGAGAAGAGAGAAGCAGTTCCACTCCAACCATTGACCATTTCTAGGCCTTTTGAGCAATGGAGGTTAGATATCATATGGGAAATTACACCAAGTTCTTCAAAAAAACATAAGTACATACTTACTACCACTGATTATTTCACAAAATGGGTCGAAGCCATTCCTCTGACTCGGGTAAATGAGAAGGTGGTAATCCAATTCATAGAACAACAATTAATTGCAAAGTTTGGTGTTCCTTTTGTCCTTGTTTTTGATAATGCATCTTACTTTTCTTCTGCCCTATTAAATTTTTTTTCTCTAGACAAAGGAATCATAATTAAATACTCTGCAAACTATTATCCACAGGGAAATGGGGTAGCAGAATCAACTAATAATAACTTAGTAATAATATTAAAGAGAACACTTGTAGACAACCAGAGGAATTGGCATAATGCACTCCATAACGCTTTATGGGAAGATAGAGTTACACCCAAGGAATCTATAGGGAATTCCCCATACTTTCTAGTCTATGATAAGGAAGCCATTCTCCCAAACGAGATTTATCTTCCATGTCTTCAACTTGCCCAAGATTCCATAGGGGAGCCCTCATCAGTCATACAACAAAGAATTGACACCCTTCTCACGTTAGAAGAAGAAAGGGAGAAGGCTAAATCAAAGTTCGTAGCCCACCAACAGATAGTTAAAAGGTGGTTTGATAAGCATAAGGCTAAAGAGAATAGTTTTGAGGTAGGAGACTTAGTGCTGAAATGGGACAGAGCAAATGAGCCTAAAGGAAAACATTCTAAGTTTCAAAATCTATAACTCGGACCTTTTCGGGTGGTCAAGAAGATTGGGTTGGGTACATATCGTCTGCAGAATCTAAGGGGAGAATTCAACACTCTCCCAGTAAATGGACAAGCCTTGAAACAATATTTTCATTATGTATGTATATATATATATATATATATATATATATATATATATATATATTTGTATTTATTTTGATGTGTCGATTTATCTTTTTGCATTTTTTTTTAATTTTTTCTTTTTATGATTGTGCTTCTGGGATTTGAAATATTGTGTTTATCAAGACAACAATTAATTTCAAATCATGCGATCGATTTATCTTTTTGCATTTTTTTTTAATTTTTTCTTTTTATGATTGTGCTTCTGGGATTTGAAATATTGTGTTTATCAAGACAACAATTAATTTCAAATCATGCGACATAGAGAACTCTATTCCTAACTTATCCCTCAAAAACCAACACAAGAAACGTTGAGGAACCTACGGTTATTTCAAGAAATTCTTTATCTAACTTGCGCAAATGAACAACTTTGGAGAAATGTAGAAGTGTCTTCTTAGTGGTTTGGTAAAAACTTCAGGGAAAGATGATAAGTTTGAAAGGACTACATGCACCTCAAAGACAGAGCTAGTGAGTTTCACCTTAACCACCTTATATTTTGCAAATAACAGACATCCTCTTCTCTCGCTCGCTTAGGGAATTCTATCGAAACAAAATTCAACTATATCAAATGAGCACATAGTAGAAGAGGGTATGCAGATATCTCCGCTGGGGCTATGGATGCACGCTGACAGTGGAGCAAGGTCTGTGACATCAGGGTGACTCCGCCGGGGCTATGGACACTTGCTGGCAGTGGAGCAACACTGTAGTAAATGAATGAGGGTAGATAAAAGGCCTAGTGCCAATGAATGCTTTACTAGACTCTTGTCAAAAAGGGCATGAGTCAAGGTTACAGGAAATGAAGGTAGGATAAAGGTTAAAAAAACCCACAAGTAGGCCCAGATGCATTAAACGGGGAAACTACAAATGCAAGGGTAAAAGAAGATCTGATGAAAACCAGTTAAGTTCCTAATCAACTTTTGCATCAGCCGAGCCTGAGGAAGGAACAAAGTTTCTTCTTTCTCCCAGTAAGTTGCCATTTTTTGAGCACTCAACACACCCTAAAAAGCCTATGTCGATTTTTCATTTTTGGGGTACCACTTAATTTTTGCACTGTCTGAATTCGATTTTCTTTTGAGAAATGTTTTGTCTTTTCTTGTTCTCTTATCCCTCATCAATTTTTCAGCTTGTTTAACTCTTGAAACTTCATGAACTAAAAGGGATTAACACTTAAGTAAGAAATTGATAGGAAAAACACCTCACCCAAAGTGCTCACGATTCGACATCGGAAGGAATTAAGAGGAGAAAAGAATCAATCGATGAACGTCTATCTTCATCGGTATCGATGAAATGAATTTTTGTTTCACGACAAGTATCGCATAAAGAAATCTCCGATAGTTGATCCCCTTTGGCATCGACAAAAGGTGAAGGAATTAAATGTTAAGGAAGAAGGAAAAAATATCGTCGATAACCGATACCCGATGCGCTTGTCGGAATCTGGGAAGACCAAATCACGACTAACATTTTGAACATGCTAAAACAATTTCCCCGATCACCTATTCCCAAAACATTTTGGCATCAGGAGTTTTTGAAGAAGCTAATCCAAATAAAAACATGCGACAAGTTTATCCCCGATCACCGATCCCCGATACCTTTTCGACATCGATGAACCCAGGTTTATTTTATAACACACTACTTGAAGAAATCCCCGACCCCAACTTATATGCGTAATTTGAGTCACTATTCGTTTAATTCTACATGTCTTTACCTAATTGGAGGAACCATATGGCCTAGATCAACCCCGAGTCATTCTTGGTGCCTTATGTCCAAGCCACATCCCAAGTCAGTTTTTCCACATCATCATCGTACGATGAAATCGATCGGCATCAGAAGTTTTTCGCAGAAGGATATCAACGAAAACATCCATAGCACATCCACGATCCTCGATCCACCCACTAATAAAGTGACACGATGGGACGTTTTAGTGCTAGATACATTTAGATTCAGATAATTTAAGGGACTAATTAATTCCAAATCTCGCATTAGTTGCTACTTCGTGTGCGAATCGAAAGGTCATTTGAAATTACTGATAGAACACATCACCCTCTGCACCTCCCCCATCAACCCACGATGAATTAAATTATAGAGATTCAGTGGTAGATTTATTTGATTTTCACTCATCACCTGAATTAATTGGTTGATACGACACGATAATTTATTCCCCGTTTAAATTCTCTTGAGCCATTTGTAAACAAAGACATTCTGTGCGCAAAGGAGTTTCAGAGCATCAAGAGGAGCGAAAAGAGAAATTCAAAGTAGTCAAGATTCCGTGAGTATCAAATAACCAGTTAGTAAGCTTTACATGTATGTACCAGTCTAGATTTGTTGTGATTACACTTAATATATGTATTTTATCCAGTGTTTCTCTGTACATAGTCTCTAAATGATTTGTTTCGATTGCAGGAAAAATGCCTCCAAGAAAACCAACCACCAAGCGATCTCTGAGAGCATCGAAGCTAAAGGAACTAGAGGTAGGTGAAGGCTCTTCCCCAGCAGTCGTAAAACAATTAGAATTTTCTCCAAGGCCGGAACAAGTCATCAGGACATATACCAAGAAGGTTTTCACTCAACCTCTAGCCTTTGGAGACACAGAGGAAAGAACAGGGACCAAGGCGATACTCTCGCACTAGAGAGAACGTTTCAAGAAGATCATCTGGGAAGAATTCTCGGAATGTATCTCGCACAACGACCTCGATATGAGAAATCTCGACGATGATTTTTTTTTGAATATTCAAAGATCATACCTGCACATGGTGGCAAGAATAACTCCAATGTTACCCTACATAGAAATCCTAAAGTGGCTCATAGACCACATGGACACACAAAAATGTTTGATTAATGACATGAATGACAAGTGTGTCGGGGCTTTCCTTTCGGTAGAGATGCGTAGTTACTACAAGATTAGAGACCCGGAGGAGCGACTGAATACCGATTTCATTTTAAATTTCTACGAGCACCACAAAAATAGCTGGGTGATGGCCTCATGGTGGAGACAAGAAAAAAAAATACACTAATCGAACCTCCAGCTGGTACCAGACGACCAACTTAAGGGAGCCATATATCTATCTGATGGCTCTCATCTGTCGACTGTATGGGGAGAAAGATTGTTCCAGGTTTTTAGAGGCATGGATGACTCTAGCTTACGTAGTGGCCATTTCCATGAGAAGTTTCAACTGTGGATCCATCATTTCAAAGAAGCTAAGCATCCACATACAATAGGCTCAAACGCTGAAAGAAGGAGAGACTCCATCCTTCTACATGGCTTCATATTTATTGGATATCATGTGCGCCAGAAATGTCTTTTTCAGAATGAACTTGAGCTGGCACACCTCATAAATCCCAGTCCACATTTACTTCATCATTTAATTGTAGAAAATGTACAAAAAATACTACTCCCTCATCTGCGATGAATTCATCATTCGCATTCATTTTAATCTTTTCAAGAAAGAGTGTCTAAGGCTATTGGTTGTGACAAAAAAGGTGATAGAAAAGGTTTGCCACTGGTATTTGGAAGAATGTGATACCTACATTAGGGTATTCAGGGCCACTAGAGCACCTCATCTCCTAAAAACACATGTCCCCGACTGACTTGTTACGGGGGAAGTTTGCTACCAGATCATCCTGTAAGGTTACAACACTACCCTGGGGAAAGATAAGAAGCATGCATTTATACCTTATCGATTCCATATAGGTTTATACCTAGTAAAAGACACCACTGAAGCTAAGTAGGAAGGACTGAGCCAATTGGAGTTCCAATTCCAGACTGACCATTTTTGCAAGCACAACCCAAAGGGTCTAGTCTTGAAACATGCGTCTCAAGTGTCATCCTGCTGGCCATATGCCCATGACAAGTTTGAAGATGAGGTCTTCACGGAAAATGCTCAGTATTGGGATGAAGTCATTGCAAGGATGGCCGACCCTAATATGACTAGGTTCAAATACATGAGCCTGTATGAACAGGAAAAAATCCTAGAACAATTAGCTCAAGGGGCCCTCAGGGCCAGAGAAGAAATTATAGCAGCCAAAGCAGCAGTTCCCCAGAAAGCATTCGAAACAATAGAGATTACCTAGGTAGCCCTGGTGCAAAGAAGAGGTTTCCCCGAGGCTCAGGAGGCACAAGAGAGGGGGTTACTCATGTTAGAACATGCGCAACAGATAATTGATCAACTGCAATATGACCCAGACATCCTAAATATGACAAGGCTCCCTACTGACGACCCAAAATAAATCCAAATGGGCCCAAGCGGCCCTGAATTCATAGACCTTGATGAAATTACTGGGTTAGAAGACCCTAAATTCACAACGCCATTGGTCGGATCGTCGACAGGTGTTTCATCTTATCCAGAGACAATCAGAACATCAGGGAGGACTAGTGCGTCAAACCCCTTATGTGAGATGATAAATATCTATGACGATGATGAGAGCCCAAAAGTATCTCTTATGACCCCTGTACACATCGAAGAAGAAAAGGGACTGGAGAAGACATCTTCCCCTGTTCCTGACGCCCAAATTCAAGAGGTTCCATGGAAGGAACAAGAAGCCGAGAGTGTCATAGACACTGAGCTGTCCAATGCACCAGAAACCCAAGTGGACAGTCTGAAGGATGATCTAGGGTCGAGCAAACCAAAGGAAGGAGCTCCACAACAGAAAATCAACATCTCAACGATCGATGATCAAGTAAGTACTGAGCCTACCCTCGACACCTCTATTTCAATTGGTACTCAAAGCCCCGATGAGCGATAGACAAAAGTCGGGCCTTCAGAACACAAGGATGAAGTTTAATAATCTAGTCTTGAACAAGTATATACCATCAGGAGTCTGGGGAATACACTCACCTAGGAGTTCAGAAAATCCCTGAACCTGTGGATGAAGTAGCCAACATACATGCCATAGCTTATGATCGGACAAGGAAGGCTATCGTCCAGAGAACCACCAAGAAGAGGAGGATCACTTTAGATCACACCATCCTCATCACTACAGAGAAACATTTGATCAACAAAGAGCATGCTAAGATGTTCGAACTCATCAACATAGGGATAGAAATCACAGATGCCACCTTGGAAAGAGATAAAAGAGATGAAGAGGAGTTGGCCGCTGCCGTGAAGTAATTGGAACATTTGTGCCACTTGGCGAAATACTATCAGGACACCACACAGGTCGCGATGTTCCTAAGGAGTGAATTCTAGGAGGCATACAACAAGTTTACAGATGAGTGGCACCTATTCACTGTAAGGATAGTCGAGCTCTAGGAAGACACCCTCATGGCACTTGCGACATGCAAAGATATGGAGTAGTGGTACGAGAAAGTGCACCAAGCCGTGGAGAGATTCGACTACATTGGGGTAGTCCAATAGGACCAAGATATAGAATAACACAACATTCGATTGTTAAAGGAAAGAGGCCTTGATCACATAAGTAAATCTACCGAGTATTGGGAAAAAATGGTTCAAGAACCTCACCGCAAAATCCAAGAGAAATGAGCCAAATGTGGGAAAAACTGGATCAAGATTAATCAGGTGATGAAAGACATATGACTCCCTGAGTTTGGCACACCTGATGACTTTATTGACTTGTGTGACATAGTCAAGTCACACATTGAGCAAGACTCATCATGGGCCGAAGAAATAATGAAGGTGGCAGACATGGCGCTAGGTCAGGTGCGACAGTTTATGGAGCACCCGATCAAAGCTCGGGCTATGCTGCAACAATTAAGTGCTAGTATAGTCAAGTATCAGGCACATGTGATAGAGATAAGAGAGATTCACTTGACCCCGATGGAACATCATAGATTCCCATATGCTAACACCTGTGAATATCTGTTCATCAAGTGGTTGAAGTACAAGAAGACTCACCCTCTTAAGTGATATCTTGAGGTGAGTCTTAGAAGAACTGATAGAAGAGAATTCCATGTGGAGATTTGTTTTTTACTTAGTTGCACTTTAGTTTTTATTTTTAGTTAATTTTATGTTATAAATAAGAGCATCGATCGATTAGTTAAAGTTCGATGGTTGTTGCAAGAAACTCATTTTTGGTTTTGTTAAGAACTATTTCAAACCTGCCTTTAATTGAGAAGTCCTTTTAGGACCAAAGACAAAGTTGTGTTTTCATCAAATGCGTGTATGATTGGATGTGGAGAAGAATTATTTCTTATTTCATATCACGAATGGATGTAGTAACGAGTAGGAGCTATTAAATCTGTTGATAAGTTATCTGATGCAATGTTTTACAGTTCTTGTCTTTAATTATGAAAATAATTCGTTGTGTTATTATGTGATTAATGATTAGAGTTGAGTGAATTATTTTACTTTCCATTGTTTATCACATGCATGCTTTCCTCTAATAAATTGTATCTCAGTCAATAATTGGAATATCTGCACGGTTAATGTATTAGTACTAGGCATGTGGTAGACGATCATTGTCTGCATGCTAGGGTGTAAGGGTTATCCCAATCTCAACCTCTTCTCTAGTAGTTAAGTTTGTTCCCATTTTGTTGCCTGGTTGGTTTATACTGGCCCTATCTTATATCAATCCCATCTAAGATAAAATACAAAAAAGAGAACGTCTGAATCGAAGGAGAAAACCTTCACAAGAAAACGTAAATCCCATTGATTATTTTCGTCGGATTGCAAAATCTGGAGAACCATTCCACCATCAAACGCTGCAGAGTCTAATTGGGCCTCAGTGGTAGGTTTGGTTTCTTCTATTGAGTTAAAGGTATTTAGGACCCATGAACACATCATAAACATAGGAGAATAGGGAACGCGCCAGAAAAATAGGAAAAGCAGTGCCGAGAAAAGAAGTTACAAAGTGGAAAAATTGTTGTAGAGCAGTTGGAAAGTGGACAAGCACCGACTTGGAGAATGGTTGGATCTTGGGTCGGCCAAGATTAAGTCAAGGAGAAAGTGGACAAACCTAATCCTTTTAGGGTTATGGTTTTTGTAAGGGATTTGTCCCAGTTTTTTGTATAAGTAGAATGTATTAGGACAATGAAAATGTTTTCCTTTGTTTGGTTCGACTATTATTTGTTACATGGTTAGGTTTTTGGTTAGACGTTCTATGAGTTGTGAAGACTACTATGATATTTGGATATCAAATGCAATGGTAGAAGGATTGTATAGTGCGCAACACTAGATTTTGCAAGAATATGAATAAAGAACCCAAGTGACAAATCTTTGTGGATGTATCCCAGGAAGGGGTGAACCATAGTATATATGTTCCATGTGTATGAATGGTTGCATTGATTGCTGCTATATTTGTTTTAACAAGATTTATGATGAATATTTTATTTGATAAAGGTTATATTGCTATGCACCAAGGAAAAACTCATGAAATATGCATAACAAAACTAAGTAAATGAATGTCATAGCTAGTGTTTAGATCTGAATCTTATGTTATAGTAGATGAATACCTATCATTGAATACATGTTGATATAATGGTTAATGAAGTCTTATTGGAATATTAGTTTTATTGGTCTAAACCAAGATCTAATGAGGCTTTGAGGGCTAAAAAAAAGTAGATCTAGAGAGAAACACATCCCATATTAGGGTTGCATACATCTAAGTCCCATGACCACCCATTGAAGCGATCTCGGGTGAGAATGCGGAGTACACTTTGTGCATTGTGTTTCCTTCTGGTATCCAGAAGGGTCGATGGAAAAAGGGAATTTGGTAATCATGTAGCTAGAACCTGGGTCAACCCTTAATCAAACCAACATCCTTTCTCTAGGCCTTCTAGATCTTTCCCCTTTTTGATCAAATAAAACCCTCACTTTATTTTCCCTCCAATTTCATTTAAATATAATTATTTATTTTTATTTAGTGTCACTTTATAATTTTTCATTCTTCTAACCTAGTGACACCAAATAAACCTCATTGAATCCCTTTTCCTTGTTGACTATATCCTACAGGATTCATATAGGCTATTAAGTCATCCTCCATCATGATCAATTGGAAGGGGACATTACATAGGTGGAGAATATTTCTAGGAGTTGTATCTCAAGGGAGGTCTTCCAAAGATATGATTGGACAACCTTCAATTCAAAGGTGAGTTACTCTTCCTTATTTCCTTAGCGTAATATGCTTGTATGAATTAGGCCTAGGAGGAAAAACATAGTGATTTGTCTTGTAGTTTGTCTCTATCTATAATAAGGACAACGATATGGTTTTTCTATCTGTAGACGAATTTATATACAATATTTATGATGCAAATCAATGCAAACAAGATGCAACAATCATGCAAATATGATAAAAGAGTGATTAAAAATGAAACTAATAAGACAAAAATAAGATATAAGAAAATATAAATCTCTACATTTCAATGCTAGAACTATGCCAGTATGATGCATGATACCAGTATGAAACCCAATATTAAATATTGACACTCATATTGATGCAACATACATGATTTTGACACAAAAATGACTCTGTTAGCCTATGGCTTACCTTTACCAATCACTAAGTCTAAATTGTCACCTATATTTGTATCATTCATTTAGGATATTAGTAATATATCCTCAAGTGATGACTAATGATTTAGTTAAGATTGCCTAGCCTAGTCATCATGCATGATTTTAGGATCTAGAGAAAATCTCTCTATGAGGTGGCATCACCCATTGTACTATAAATATG
>SNQJ01S0027861.1:55858-96599 GCA_010110895.2 Picea sitchensis
TTTAGGGGTCCGGGTAAATTGTATTGGGTTATGGTTATTTTGTTTTCTTTTATATATGGCTCAGTTTCTGATTTCTGGTAAATTCGTTTGGGGTTTATGGTTACTGTATTTGGTTAGGGGCGCTTTCTTTACAGTGATGGGGGACATTACAAATTCTGTGGGTGGTTGGTTTTAACTGTGGGCAATTCGTTTTTATGATTACCGCGAATTCGGCCTGGTAAAAGAGTAAATATCCCAATATTCTGTTCAAATTTTCTGATTGCTTTTAAGCAAATCGGCTTTTAAAAGTAGGCAGTTGCATAGTTGAAAATTCCATTGCAGTAAATGCGCTATTCCATCAATCTGCGTCCCGAGTCATTTAAACTTTTGATGCATTTTATAAGGATTATTCAAATCCTACCTTGAAATACAGGTTTTAGTGGAATTCCCATTTCACTTCCTGCTAAGGGTTTTATATGTTTTTAGGTTCCTGATCGGCTTAGAGATCCTAAATGTTTTAAGTTATGATAGATTTGGGGATGCTTACAATCCACTGAACATTTTGAAAGCTTCTTAATATAATTATGAAAGCAACCTACGTTTTTCCCAAATACATTTACCTGCAATTTGAATAATTTTACCCCACGCTTAAATTTTGTTTGGCAATCAAGGCTACGATTATTTTAATTTCAGAAGTAAAGAAGTGAATGGTGGGCGTGGATATTTGGCTCATGTTTAGAGAGGTGACTCCACTGATATCCACACGCTCCAGTTAAGTTAATAACTTCAGCTTTATGGTGAATGGATTGGAAGCGGTAGGTTAGGTAAATCGAGGAGTGAGTTCTTGATGATTTAATTAGGGTATATTATTAATTTACTATTAATCGCGTTCAATGAGTTATTGTGGAAACCATTCGGTTTATAACCATAACAAGAGTAATTTCGATGCTAGCTCAGGATGAGGACAGTTTAAGTAACGCCCAGTCTCATGCCGTGATGTCCCATTCTCTTCTCTGGTCGTGTAATGCCAATTCAAGCACTGTGACAGATTGTTGTGTAATGCACAGTTCAGGCACCGAGATCACAGTTTTCCCTGGGTTGGTTGGGTCTTCTTCCGGCGATATTGTTCTCCCCATGCTCGCCTGGCGTTCACATGCACTTGTTCTCACTTGAACAGTCTCGTTTTGGCACACGATATTTTCCTGGCTTATCGTTATACGGAGTTTGTAAATGATTTTACACCTATATAAGATTGGGCAATTTCTCTTGGGAAAAAGGTAACGCCCAGTCGTTAATGAAAAAACGTGTATATGCTTTTGGGTTACGTATGACCCATAACGCTTAGGGCTGGTAATTTAAATTGCACTAATGTTGATATAAAATAATCGACTTGGTTGGGGGTCGTATCGTTGTAGTTCCTGTTAATAAAAACACGGCGCGCAACAGCTGCCACTCGATCTCATGGAGAGCTCTCACAGCCGCTATTCACTATTATCTCAATCAATTTCAATTTTTGAATGGACCCCTCGGTTAGTGGTCGCAATTTTTATTGTGAGGGTAAAGTGAGCGTAACCTTTCAATTTGTAAAAGTAACCAAAATAAATATCACCAGAATCGGTGACTGATAGGGGAGCAATTCATTTATATACGCGTAACCAGAATAGATGTACTTTGGGACAGGATGATTACTATGGACGAACGCTCAGATTGTTAATGGCCTAAGGTTTTTATTGCAATTAGGTTAAGACGGTTCGGTTATTGAGAAAAAAAAAAAATTGGTTTAAAAGTGAATCCCTTTGCTGTCTGGATAAACACTAGGTTTGGTACTGTCTTTTTACTTCCTGATCGGATTATTAAACTTCCAGGTCATTAATGAGCCTACTACTCCACTGCTGCGTAACTTTTGAATAAAGGTGATTCTCGTTGTTGATTGGGTTTAGGGAACTTTCAGCGTTAATACTTGAAACATGCCGGCGATTACAGTTGTATTTAGGGATGGCAGTAAACCCTAAACATTGTGTAGATTCCAAGAAAAAAAAAAATTGTGACAGCGTCCTCAGTCATAACTCACCGCCCAGATTTCTTGTATGCAATCTGTTAATTGATTGCAGCAAGTAACGATGGCCACGGGTAGCAGATCCGTTCCACCTGATCCTAGTACCAATTCCTCTTTGCGATTAAATTCGTCTCTGCAAGACTTACCATTTGTTCTGCCTCTGACCACTGCCAGCAAAGGATGTCGTCCCAATGCACGAATTCGGCGCGCGCACATCGGTTGCCTGAATGGTTCTGACAGGTGCCCCTGGCCGTTAACCCTATCATCTTGTTAAACTAAACTATGTTGGAAATGGTGCATCCGATGGGTCTGTAATGTATCGTCAGATTGTGCATCATATCTATTGTATCTGTAAGGCTATAGCTGAGGCCATTTGATCACGCTCACCTGTAGGCAAAAACGTGTGTCCGTAAGGGTTAAATTCGAGAAACAGGTCCAAAGTTGGTTTAGGTAAATTGTTGAAGCTTCGAATCAATTTTCAAGATGGTGAAGGTTGCAGTTAGGGTTGTAGGCGGAGGATGCGAGAGTTTCTGTTATTATTAAATATTTTTTTTTATATAATAATGTACTGTAAAAATTATACCAATTAATTGTTATATTGCCGTGTATAACATATGCCATAATTCTGAATGCTTGATCTCATACACCTTCCTTATTATGGAGACTCTTGTCCTTACTCTCTCGAACCAGGATTGTTTGCATTAGAATGATTATCTAAGTGAGAAAATAGTGTCTTGAGTGTGACCGTGGTAGTTGTTGAGATTCATGGTATTGGTTACTGGCAATCATGATTATATTAAATTTAAAATGATTGCTTTTAAAATGATGATTGTAATCATGATTACATTTAATTATTATATTTAATTTATAAATGATTGTTTTTAAATGATTATTTGTGTAATGTATAAAGCGCTTCTATGATTATTTAAGTTATCTTTGATTAAATTTTTGGTATAAAATTGAGGAGATTTTTAATTATGGGGTGATGATAGTGATTACTCATGAGAGTTCTATAATATTTTCATTTTTATGATTATTTATGTTAATAGTTATTCGATTTTCAGGTGATTATCTAGGTTCGTAATAATTCACGGTCTTAATAACTTAATATTGATGGACCATTGAAAGCTTACACTGTTTTTATGTTTGATGGATGAGAGGATGCATGAGTAGGTTATGGATTAACTAGCCGCCAAAAGTAGGGAGAGTTTTGTCAGTTTAGGAGTTTGACCATGATAACCAGGCTTGATTTTAGAGATGCCATCATCTTGTAATACGCTTGTTATTATTGAAAGGTTATTATAGCATAGAAGGTGAAGCGGTTAAGAGTGCTCATTGTAGTTTCATTGCATGGGTAGCATGCCAGAAGTATTTTGATTAATTAAATTGCAAGGGTCATCACAATTAAGATGTGATGTGGTTAGGGTAATGTTATTGTATAGGTAGCCTATAAGATGATTTGAGATGGTGATGTAATGATGGAGATGTCTTAACAATAGTGTAATGTTGTTATCATACTATTGTAAAGTTGTGAGATTTTGTTGAACTGATAACATGTAAGGAAATGTCGTTGAGCTAAGTACAATCAATTGTTGTGATAGTAATTAGGGAACCACGATTAATGGAAATAATGGAGGAGCTGGCCTGATTTTAATGCCCTTGATTCATAGATAATGCCTTGTCTTCACGGTGATCAGTAGCTATCGAAGACCTTCGGACTTGCGCTTCCTGCAAGGTTCGTGGTCGTTCATTAATTATTTCGTACTTGATCGTAATCGGTCTTGCTTGGTCTGTTTTGTGTCGGGCAAGTAGTCAGTTCTACTTATTGTCGTGTGATCGTCGCTATGCACGCGGATACTTGTTAGGCGTCCTTGTCGTCTTTTTATGTTCAGCATGGTTGCATCTTATTCGTCGTCAGGTGGCGACACAGAGTCGAATGAGTTGATGTTTCTCTTATGCGTGCACACACTTTTTAAACACACACACAAAAAAAAAGAAAAAAAATTGCACTAGTTGCTAACGTTAGGTTGTCGTAACGAGGGGGTCATTACACTGACAGGCAAGAGGATAGACCTTGAGGAGATATGAGGCCTCTTGGAGAGGATTCCCTTTTTTCAGTGAAGGAATCCATTCAGAAGGAATGGGATGTGGACCTTTTAATATTGATTTCGAGACATGTACATTGGTTGACATGAAAACATTTGTTGAGATACCTACATGGTACGAATGGATATGGATCAAGATATGCCTTGGATGGAGATGTGAAAGTTGTAGAGTTATACAGAATCTGATTGGGAAGGGAGTGTTGTGGATCAGAAGAATGCTTTCAGATGTTGTTTCAATATGGGATCACTTTGATCTCATCATGGTTGAGCATGTAGAAGACATCGATGACACTTGGTACCATAGAGGTAAAGTATATAGCAACCATCATTGCAAGTGGTGAAGTAGCATGGATTCAGAAGTTTCTTGCAGGACTTTATATGAGACATGATATAGAAGGGAGCCATGAAGCTCCAGTACACATCCACAGATGTATAGCATCGGGAAGACAATATCCCAGAGGGGTCATGCTGATTTTACTGAGGATAATGATACATTCACTCACGGGATTAGACATGTTTATTTGTCTAGTGATGAATGGCCTATGCATAGTCTTTATCCTTAGTCATGTTGATTTGACAAGGAGTGGAAAATACTCGAGGTGATAATGTTTCTCCAGGTGGTTGCATCAGAAAGACATTCTCCTAGAGGGGTCATGTTGATTTGACTGAGGAGAATGATACATTGACTCACATGATTATCCATGTTGATTTGGCTAGTGGTGAATGATCCAGGGCGTTGATGTTCTCCATGTATTAGAATTAGGTAGACATCCTCCTAGAGGGGCCATGCTTACTTGGCTGATGAGAATGATACATTCACTCACAGGATTATCCATGTTGATTTGGCTAGTGGTGAATGTCCCAGGGTGTTGATGTTCTCCATGTATTAGCATCGACCATTCTTCTCGCATGACCATGCTGACTTGGATAAGAATAATGACATAGGTGTGGTCTATATCCTTATTCATGTGACTTGACAAGGACCATTGGAGACTCGAGGAGCTATGTGGGAGAATCATACATCAAATGGGTGCTATGTGGGAGAAGTATACATCCACTAGGTGCATGTCGGAGATGATTACATCAAAGGCTCATTGAAAAGTGTAAGAGGGAGTTGGCCTCAGAGATCAAAATCAATATTCTTGGTGTGATGCAGAATGTCTCCCTAGTTGAGGAGTTTTAAATTTAGAAGCATCGGACAGGCATTCTCAAGAGTGGTCATGTTGATTTGACTGAGGAGAATGGCCCAGGTGTAGTCTTATGGACTTGAGGTGCTTGAGGTGCAGAATGTCTCCCTCATTGAGAGGGAGTGTTTATGTTTGGACAACGTTGGGAAGACATTCTCCCATATTAATATATATAATAATAAATAATTATTATAATTATTAGAGACACATCCTTTCATGGATGGTCACCATATGTTCCTTTAGGTTCTCTATATATTTTTCACATTCATCATTGTAATACTGAATCCATCTTAGAATATCACATCATCTTGTATACAATATTATGTCATATCATCTCATATAGAAAATTCAACACAATGGTGCAATAAATTTCAAATATCCAACTTCAAATATCATCTCCCTCCTCTTCAAGTTAATGATCACCTAGTTATCAAAATCCCATTCTATTCCCATCAATGTTGGATATGGTTGAATGACATCTACAATCTCAATAACCTCAAAGTTGACCACACTGAGCACCCCATCCATGTTCATAGGTACTCATGCCAATCGACCAATCAATACTATTATGTGTTGATTCACGAGCCTTAACTGAATGGGAGACCAAACTATCTTGGGTTTTCCCATCATCTCCAAGGTCTATTTAGGAAATACGTTTACATCTGACCCCATATCAAAAATAACATTATCCACATCATATTCCCAAATTTGTGCACTGAATCTGAATTCTCCATTGCTACTCTTTATGTGCAGTACCTGATTCACCACCCTTTATGCGATGGGAGTTTCCCTTTATTGTGTACAGTGATCAATCATCTCAGATAGTGTTTTTAGTGTAGTTTCAACTTTCATTATATCTATGAAAATTATAAAGATTATTTTAGATTGCATACTTTCCCATTTGGTTTCTCTAGTACAATGTGATCTCTGTCGTGAGACGCAGATGTTGTTGATGCTCCCCAATCCTACACAAGTACCTCTTTCCTTGACCTCTAATATTTCTCCTTTTCTTATTGAGGATCAAAGGTTGGAAAGGATCCTGCATACTTCCTTACCCTTTTCTCGTCCTACTTCCCTCCATTCTTCATATCAACTCATGTTCTAGCTCCTTTGTGGGTAACAATTGTTATTTTTGGCCCTCCATTGTGTTCTTTAGATGATATTTTCTTCACAATCTGATTTGGATTTTGGTTTTAGTTCCCTCTAGGATACCATTTCACAACTATTTGAGGAAAATATTATGTCTCATGGTCCGGTGCTCTACAATATGTGCACGTTGTACACGGATTTGGGTAGTCATGGGCTAAGTGCCCTGGTTGATTGCAATTATAACATATTATCAGTCCTCTCCCTCCTCTACCAAAATTCCCTTTGTTCCCTAGATTAAATCCTATATGATTATTAGATTATTGACCCCCTCCATATATTGCAACATTTTCCTCATGAATCATGTACATATCTGAAGTACGCTCCCTCATCAAATCAAATGTAAAATAATCCTTCTCTTCATGTCTGACCAACTTGCAAAAGTTGAAAAACAAGTTCCTTGGTGTACTCTGATACTTCTGTAGTAATGGACATTCAGTTGGATGATGTCCCCATTTATAACATATCTTGCAATACCCCCCTCTTGGTAATGGATTCAGTGCTCTAGTTTCCAAATACTGCATGAATCCTGGGCATTTTTCCTTGTGATATGACCATAGTCCTGACAGGAGGAGGTGGGGGAGGAGGTGCAATTCCCCCTCCAGCAAAAGCTGAGATGGGATTATGAGGACTCCTTGACGAAGTAGCACTAGTTGCTTCCATCGTCTCTTTCCAAACAAACAGTCATTCAGGTGAAGTTACCTCGGGAGGGACTATATGAATTAGAGGCGACACCAATAAGTCTATGATCAGAGGGTTTGCTGGCCTGAAACCTTTAGTCTCTAGGTCAGAAAAAATGGATTCCTCTAGTGTAGGAAAGTACTCTCTCGAAGTTGGATTGAGTATAGTTTCCTATGGCCCGGTAGCTTTATCCCAGCATTTTGGATCTAGCCTGCTCCTCAACGGTGGTGAAGGTGGCTCCAATGTAATCAAGAGAAGGCCCTAAAGATTACATGAATGAAGGATTTGTTGATCTTCCACCTTGTGAAATCATCAACTGACACTATAAGGTTTAGCTAGCGCGAAACAAAGAGCACACACTAAAAGGTTCCTAACAACAAATCAAGCAAACAACTCACTATTAGGAAGAATAGTTATGCCAATCGACACTAGAGCAATTTGTCGGTGAAAGTGTAACTCAAACATGGAAACAACCTTTGGGTATACTTTGCAAAGCGTGATTCGACGTCTACCCTAGGTACCATGTTATACCCCCACAGTCACCCATGTAAGTCCCTAAAAATATGTAACTAGGTTGTCAGCTCACAGTCAGTCACCAGGCGGGTACAGTCGATAGTCGGGATGATCGTAATGAGCAGGATAACAAAGTCTAAAGACTTTCAAGGGTACAAAAGGAAAATTTTCTAGAAGACAATTGAATATATAGAACAGATTCTAGGTCTATGAGGCTCCGTAGTCAAATGCGATCGATGTAATTCCCAAGAACGACCCTCAATATAGAATCCCCACTATGCTCGGTCTGACTTTGGATGGGTTATCTCCTCTACCTTTCATTACACAACCTTGTGTTTCGCCCCCTTGTTAGAGGGGGGTCCTGGATGACTCTTACGATACTAGAATATGACACTCCCTATCACGAACTCCAATGTTTGTTTAGACGGCCTTGAAGAGTTTCCTCTCCACACCTAATACAAGGCCCTAGAGCCTAGACTAGTTGATGAACCCTACAAACAAAAAGTCTAAATTATTTTAAGTGTTAAGAATTGATTTTTATTGGCTTGAATTACTCAAAATGGTATGGACATGCAACTTATGTTGTTTGGAAGAGACGAAATACTTTATAACATTCGTGAAAAATAAAACTAGATTCTTCAAATTGAAAGAAAAGGCTTGTAAATATTTGTAAATGCAAAATTATCAAAATAGTATTTCTAGATCCTATAATGCAAAAATGTTCCTAGAATAATCTTTTTGTTTTATGATACAAACTACTAAACTTTTAGGGGAGAATAAAGAAAGGAAATTTGAAAAATAACTCTTTTCCTTTGTAAAAAGACAACTTATGCTACAATTACCAAACTAAATGCAATATTTGTTTTATTTTTCAAAATTCTTAGAAAAGAAAAACATAAGTAAAAGATATTTTTTGTTTTTCAAAGCATAAACCAGATAAAGAGAAAATAAAAACCAAGACTCATACAGACCCTAAACCACTACTTGAATGTAGGGACTCACAAGAATCCACAAGAGGATCTAACACTTATAGGTCAACTCTAAACCTATAAAGAAAACAAAATAAGATGAAGAAACGACATGGGTTCTTCACAAAGAGAAAGTTAAACTAAAATATTGACCCAACCAAACACCACTAATAGAGACCCTGAAGAGTCCCATAAGGCCTGAGAGGCACATAGCTTCTTGTCAGGAAAGAAAAATAATTTTCTCTTTTTAAAAAAACAAACCTTCCAAAACACAAAGGTGCGGGTTGTTCTCAAGCATCTTGTGTATGTATGTGGGCTATATACTATGTAGATTTCATATATATATGTGGGCTAAACATAGGCTAGGGTGTGTACACCTCGGAAAATTTTCAAAAAAAGAAAAAAGGCTTGGATAACTATTTGGGCAGGGAAGGATGGTAGGCACCTGTAAGGTTACCAGAGACCCTAAAATGACTCAATAAACCTGAAAAACTCAAAAAGAAACTGAAAAAATGAATTAAACCAAAATCTCCCACTAAGACCCTAGAGAGACTCCTTAGTGTAGTCGCCAATTCTGCTATGGGGAAAATCCCCCTATAATGGGTCTAAGTACAGGTAGAGAGTTGGCTTCCCTTAAAATAATATTCTACCCTTAAGCTACCCCAAAACTATCTAAAATGCATGAAAAGAGAGAGTAAATAAGGTCAATGGTTACACCTTTAGTCCTTGTGGCTGGTGTAGACCTATGTCGCCTTTGCAACTTCCTATATTGTGGGTCTCCTCCCAAAGTTGACCTGCAAAAACATAGGAAAACAATGCTACAACACATACAATATATACTTATCAATTTCAATGTTCATATATCGACATAGATGCAAAAATCAATAAAATCATATAGACATAATGTTTTGGGACAAGAATGAGCTCTTTTATTCAATATTAACATCAAAAGGAATACAACCTTTGTCAACGATCGCTCCACAAACTAGGTTCGGGCTCCTCTATCATGGCTCCAAGTGCATCAATCCCATGATTTCTTCTCACAACCAACTTATCAGTTAGGGAAGGAGAAAGGGTTATATAAGGAGAAAGGGTTGGAGGGGAATGTTGAGGACAAAACTCAGAACAGGATGCAAAACTTGGATTAAGAAGGGGAAGGGATT
Organism: Picea sitchensis; assembly: GCA_010110895.2. Taxonomy (NCBI): domain Eukaryota; kingdom Viridiplantae; phylum Streptophyta; class Pinopsida; order Pinales; family Pinaceae; genus Picea; species Picea sitchensis. The sequence continues at coordinate 65,657 of SNQJ01S0027861.1, forward strand.
TTGGTAGAGTTTTCTTATTCTCTTTCTTGTCTCTTCAAATAACATGCCAAGACCTATTTTTTTATGAGAAAAATATGATTATTCAGTTTGGGGATGGGCTACAAGGGGTAAAATGGTTAGGAAATCCTCGATAGACCGTAAAATCCACTGAATTCCTTGCAATTTTATATTTTTTGCAATTGTTGGAGGTAAACGCAATCTAACTAGTATGCAGCTCACGTATGTACACAGGATAACTAGTATGAAACACGCATGTGTATGAGGGCTATTAGTTTAGTAGGGCCCATACATTTTCCAAAAAATAGTTTTTTACGAAGCAGACTGAGAAGTGTTTTGGCAAATTATGTAACTGGAAAGGCCAATGTCGTGTATGCACAGGTAAGGAAGTTTTGGACTATAAGACCTAGTCTGACATGGTGGAATTTCAGTCCCCAAAGACATACAACCATCATCACTCAGACCTTCTTCCAACGCACTCTCTCAAGTGGCATATTCATGGACTTCCAGACTCATAATTCTTCCCTTCATAATTCCACCCAAAAGTATCCACACTTAGAATGTTTTTCTATCTAGGCGTACTCTTGGAATCGCAGACTCACAAATGCCTAATTATTCCCTTCATAAATTCGCCCGAAGTGTCTCAACACTTAGACACTTTTCCAATCCTTAAACTCGACAGGGACCCACTCCCTATCACTTTGAATCATTACATGCCTCCACGTGGATTCCTTGTACACATAGGTTCGTGATATCAACATAATGCTAGCATGATGTCATCCCTCCTCTCGTCAATGTCTAATGGCTCATTAATTCAGTGGTCATGATTGATCCTGGAAACTTTGTCGATGGACAAGATTATTCCTTGACACCTTTGAATTTACCCTTGGATTCCAATGAACCATGATCATTAATCCATGCCTTATGTCGACAATCGATGGTTGACATATTTCCCAACTATAACAGGTTTTCCCCATAATTTTGTAGGAATTTCAATCTCGACCAATCCCATGATGCCATGTGGAATTACCCAGGAATGCAACATCATCATGGTGTACACGGTCCCGTCCAATTGGAAATGCACACTACAACAAGGGAACTTTGATGCTTTGGTTCTTAACACACTCTCTTATATCCTCAAATCTCTCAGAGTCCCAGAGTTCTGAAGTTTCAAAGTTCTAGAATTCTCGTCACATACTCTAGCTTCCGACGCTTCGACATTTGGCCTGTGCACCAACATGTAAAATATCTCGGAGTTTTGGAGTTCTAAATTTATGAAATCCCTCGCCACGTATTCTGACCTTTAATGCTTCAACGTTTGTATTGTTCACCAACTTGTCAAATCTCTTGGATTTCTAGTGTTCTGAAGTTTTGGAATCCCTCGTCACGTATTCCAGCCTTTGGCCTTTGGGATATTCTTACCCATTGTACGTTACATTTACTAGAGTAAGACTCTGTCGAAGTGTTTATGCTATCCTTACACTGGTATATCAAACAGTTTGATAAAGGATCCCAATGAATCCTCAGATCAATGAATCACATTCCTCCTAAATTCCTCCCCTTGATCTAACGGCTCTCCACTTCGGGATTTCATGATTTTGCAACCTTTCCCGTTCTTAACCCATTTAATTCCTGAAGGTTTACCTATCAAATAGGTCATAAAGGGGATACAACCACTTATTGTTATTCAACATTATCACTTACCCTATCCTTCCACTAAGCTCAATCTAACAGTTGAGGAGGGTCATGAAGGGCCCTTGGATCTACGACCCACATTACTTCGCGACTTTGGCTTTCATGGATTCCAGTTTTTTAATTCCTTTTCACTCGCGGAGTGAGTCAACGCTAAATTGAACATGGATTATATCCAACAGTCGGTAAAGATATCAATGTTTCTTGGATCAACGACTAGCGTTACTTTATGGCCGAAAATTTGGTCAGGGTTTAACAGCAAAGTTCATCCCACAGAAACAGATAGGAAACCACCAGTTGATGGTCAATCATCCAATCACCGTTTTGACAGGTTACCTTATAAATGATTAGAGTGTTGTAAAGTTGTATCATCTTGGAGCCTCGAACCTTCGAAGTCTTGAATCTCAAAAGACTTAGCTCCCTTTGAGTGTAGCATTGGGTTCGAGGGTCCTGGTCATATGGGGTTTTTAAAATCCCTAGATGGTTACACCCTTTAATATTAAACAATATTTGGTTAATCCTATGGACTCGAGCATGAGGTAACTTGGAAAATAAAATGGTTTGAAGGAAGCCCCTTCCATTCACAAAACTCAAATTCTATAATAGGAAAAGGAAATTCGAGGATTCAACGGGGCCTAAAAAGTCTTGTAGAGTCTATCCCAACTCTGTATTTATGAAATTTATCCTTGAGAAATACCTTCAAGGGTTTTCTAACCAGCACAAAGGCCAAGTCCTTATTCCCCAATTTCATTTAAAACCCATTAGTAACATTGATCCCTAGCTAACATATTTAAAACATAAATCCATTGACGAGATATGATATTCAAACTTTACATCGAATCCCTAGCCAGTCAGGCTTTCCAAGTCACAATGATCTATCATCCAAATAAGATACAATGTTATACCATCATCCCTATATATCGAGGATATATATGTGTAGCGCAAGTACAAACATTCAATCATGCATTTCAATTCAATTACACGGAGTCTATGAAATACTTATCTATTACAGTTGATAGCCGACCAACTAATTGTGGGTGTTCACCTTTCCACCCAATCGTAGGCTTAGATGGATTCACTTTTAAAATTCTATCCACCCCCGTGCCAAGCCATGATATCACTAGGGAATATCTTCTCAGGTTCTCAGTAAGGTTTGAAGGTTACTCTCCTTCACTCTATCCTAGATAGATATTTTCCTTATGCCCACCTAGCCTAGAACCCTTACATGCTTATCATATGCCTCCCTAGCATCAAGCTTTCAACCCTCTTAGCTCAGGTCGGGTTTTAGGTCTTCCATCTTCTAGCTCAGAACTATTCTAAGGGTTTTTTTCTCCTCCTATTGCACGTGCCAATTCATTCCTTTCATCAATTCTCTTCCTCGGAGACCAAATTCCTTCTTTGGTTCTCCCTCTGTGCATATCTCTATCTCACACCCCTTCCCATGTGCTTTTCTTGCAAGCATGAATTAGGTTATTTCTTGACCTGTCCTTTTGTTTCTTTTGTCAAAAGGAAACTCGGGGGTCAATCCTAGGGACTTGTGGTGATATTTCCTATTTTCCTCTAGCTAGCTTCTTCATGTCCCTTCCGACAACCCTTCATACTTCCATTCATTTGTGTGGTTGGTTATTCAACTACCAAAACCTCCTCATTAACTGACTTGTCTTGTTATCCAGGCTAAGGGTAAATAATCTCAATGTTTCCAATCAATATTTCTTCAAGGTGGCTTGAGGTCCTTTAACTTAATAAAACTTCCCCTCATTCCTCTAGTGATATCATGACCAATACTTTAAGGCTTCACCCATCAGTCAATTGTCAGCATTTACAATTAAACAATAACACATTTTCAATATTTTCAAGCCATTGCATGGAAATCATAAATTATGATTAATTACAAGTTGGGGGAAACATGGGTATTACACCATAGGTAAGTAGATAGGTATGTGGGTTGCTTGTAATTTTATGTTCTATTTTGAGGTATGTGTGTTTGTTATTTTTTTTAATTTTTCAATTCATTTATAAATGACTCGTATTTGTTCTTAATGAATGATTTTAACACTATTGTCATTCATTGTGTTATCCAAAGAATCATAGGAACACAAAGGCCCATCAATAAGAAAAACGATGTTTTTCAACACCACCCCAATTTGTTTTGGAAATATGGGCTTGGGATTGCATTCAAAAATATAAAACATAAGTTAATGATGACCTTGTATTTCACATACGAAGATAGCTTACAATGTAAAAAGAGACCCCTTGCAAGAGTGCAAAGGCCTCCAAGTGTATGTATCTAATTTGTAAATTTCTAATTGATCCTCATGTAAAGATTAAATGAGTGTACATATTGTTTACCTCATTCTATACCTAGACAATTGAGCCATGGCTTTCACAAGCTTTTCAAACTATCTCAAGTGTCGGGTCTTGGTAGCTTGCATAGTAGAGCTTCAAGCTTACAAAGAAAACCTTAAAAACATAAAATGAGAGTTAAGGATTGGAAACTATAATGTTTTTGTCAGTGTCCATACCATGGTACCTCATTTTCTCCATTGTGCTATTGAATGATTGATTTATGGCCTATTCTTTTACAATAGAGATAATATAATGTTTCCCCTCTTTATTATTAACTTGGCATAGGTATCCATGCAATGAAAAAGAGATCCTTCAACACTCTCTTTTTAGGAAAAATATTGCATTTAATGTAAACATTTAAGTTTAATCATTGAGACATAAAAGCACCATAAATTCATACATATATATTTTTTTTCTCTTAGTTATGGATCTTCTCTTTTATCTCTTTTGGAATTTAGCAATGAATGTTTTGCTTCAATACCTAAATAATAATAGTTTTTCTTACCTTATAACCACAATATCCTTAGTACATATTAGACTCTATGTACATGAGTTATTTTATATGCATGCTTAAACGAATTCATATGTTATATTTGTAAAAATAATGCTTTAATATAATAAGGGCCCAATGAATTAATTAGTGACATAATTCTTAAGTTAAGGTTTTTGCATCCTTTGTGGACCCATGACCCACGCCTTTCAATTCACCACTGTCAAAGTAGTTGACATGGTGACCTAAAGCAGATTCAATCCATAATCTCTTAAGGAAATACAAAGGAAACTTCCTATTATTGTAGGGAGGTTCATCAAATACCATGAGCCACCTATTTTTCTAATTGTCTACAAATGGTTGGTAATTGGATTGGTCCATGCAAATGTATTTCTTTGTTACTAGAAGTTTTGTTCTGATTCTCGGGTCAATAAACAATATCATCAAATATTTTTTTGAAATGTTGAGGTCTATGACCTGGTTTTTATCTAGACTCATCCTAAAAAAGTAATACATTCTAGACCTGTAACCAGAAATGTATGTTAACTGGACTTGGGCATTTGCAATATAAGTAATAATGGTATCTAGGGACGAGGCTAATGAAAGTTGTGATGGCTCTCTAGTATTTTGTAAGTCTTGTATAGGAGTTCTTAGTGTCCTCAACCCTGCATCAATTTCAATGCTTATGTTTCCCAGTTTTGAGTTTGGGTTTGGTTTGTATTCATGTGGTGATGTTGGGTTTGGTTTTTTTCCAAGTTAAAGATACATCTTATTTAAGTATGCTACATTTTCGTAGGGGAAAATTAAACTTTTGTTTCTTTTTATAATTTAAATAAATTATGAAATACAAAAGAAATCAAGTTTAACGAAATACTTACTTGGAACCAATCACTGACTACATCACTAGATTCCTACAATGCCTTGTCAAAATCTCCTTGAATCTAGATCCTCAATTTTCTCAAGAAATCACAAAACAGATAGCGTGGTTTATTCATAAAAATGGATCGATTATTGCCCTTTACCTTAATTTACATTATAGGAACATGCAAGCATTCCTAGAATGTTAATACATTCTTAGGAGCCTAACTAGTGCTAATTTGGAAACCTTCATGGTGGTTTAGGTAACATCAAGGCTGCAAGCTAATAAACACGTGTGTGTTTCTAAGAATATGAGTGTAAATTTTATGTGTGTGTGTGTGTTCGTGGGAACCCAATAGCCACTTTTTCGACCATGATATTCATGTGAGTTCCCTTATGGATTCAAATATCATCAATCAATCAACTATCATATCAAATGTGATTGAAGTAATTTTTACCTGAATCCCCTTAACCATGCACTCTATATTTGGTGTGGGAAATCCCACATATGAGCATAGTTAAGCACAAGAAGTGTGAAAATAAATCTATGATTTAATTTTCATTAGAAAACATAGTATTATACAACTTTACAACAAGAGAAATAATGTTATGGTGGATATTCATGGCCACCCACCACTTCCAACTAGCTCACATGAATTTTTCATCTTGGCAGTTTTTTTCTAGCTTTTCGGGTCCTAAACTTCTGGGGCAATTTTGAGGCCCTAAAATTTTTTTTTTTGAGATCACACAATCATATTGTAAACAAAGTCAAAGTGTGACAAATAAATGTGTAGTCCTAGGATAGACCTTTCCAACAGATTATCGTGTTCCTAAAATGAAGATCGTATGCAAAAGTTACGACCCCAGGAAGTTGATGTACCAACTTACCCCATCGGGGCCCACATGAATTTTGGTGCTTCATCTCCTAGGGTTAGGTTTGTGGATGTCTAGGGTTTTTCTAATTACTTCTTGATGCTAAAAATTCCTAGAGGCCTCATTGTAATGTGCTCAGGCTAATGTGCATAGCCTTCACATCTCTTCTCAGAGATTAGCTACCACCATTTGAGCAAGATTGTTTCATTCTAAATTTTACAGTTTCAACAGATTTCTTTATTGAATATAAGTTAAATTTCATTGTATCTTTGTTATTTTTCTCTATATATTTGTGTTAATTTTATATATGTGTGTTTCATTTCATTCCGCTCATAAATCTGGATCAGTGGTATCATATCAGTGTGCTCTTCATTTGTTTCTCTATGCATGTCCCCAACGAGGTTAAGGTATAAGTAGTTAGGACTCGAACTAGTTGAGCCTTTCAAACATCGGCCTCACTGAACCTGAAGACCAGCCATGGGGTAAGAAAAGAGACACGATGGGGAAGTAGATCCCTTTAAACTATTTCTTGAGGAATCCATCACGTGACATAAGAACGGGATGATGGATAAGTTTGTGCAAATCCTTCGATGACTACCAATAGGCGATGCATATTTCTCGAGCGAAGGCACTTCTCCCTTCAAGGTACAAATAAATTTTTATATTCCTATATTTGAAGGTCAAATATATGTGGATGTTGTAGACAAATGGTTAAACCTTGTAGAAGGGTATTTTTTTCCATAATTTTTTTGATAGAGAAAAGATTACATTTGTGCTCCTTAAGGCCATCCCCCATGTCAAATATTGGTGGGATAATTTCTGTGAGCAAAAGGAAACAAAGGAATCTACATTATTTGTAGTCACACCCACTTGGGGTTCTTTTAGGGATGGACATAAATGGAGTTTCAAGAGATATTTTCCTTGAGCACGTCCTATCGATATGCTATCAAAATAGAGAAGTAGAGAAAAGGTGGTCCCAACCCGCAGAACAAAGGGAAAAGAAATGATGGACAACCTCAGGAAAACCAATATAAGCTAAAAACAAAGAAGGACAATGGGAAGACAGAGAAATACACTAGGAAGTGGTGTGAATTCCATAAGAGGCCCTGACATAATACTATTGAATTCCGCTCAAAATAGTCATTGGTGGTCAAGGTGAAAGCCTCTGAATCATATGTGGGATCTTACTCTAAGTCAGAACTAGAAAAAGGGAGACAGATCATTGATGCATAACCCAATGCCATCATTGCTACCACCAAGGTCTAGCCCGATGAACGTAATAAACCAAAGGAATAAGAGAACCTACTTTATTCATATATGTGGGTGAAGGTTACTTTGTTTCACTTCATAATAGATAGCGATAGCGAGAAGAACCTCATCTCAGCATAGGTCATCAAGCAATTGGGTTTGCCAGAAAAATCACACCCACAACTGTACACGATCAGATGGCTTCACCAAGGGAGAAATCTCCACGTCAGCCAATAGTGTATCCTACCCTATGGAATAAATCCTTTCAAATATGAGGTATTGTGTGTAAATGTGTTGAACTTGAACATAATAGATCTATCTAGGAATTGACATACACAATTGCTGAGAAAATATGAGAAAAGAGAAGTAGAATAGAAAGAATGGAAGAATTATGATTAACCAAATGAATGAATGATAATTTACACATGATATACTCTATATAAATCAACTAATGCACACTGGAGTAAAAGCCAATGTGCCATAGTGATGGTCTAGAGTGATATAAACACACACCAACAGTTACGAGAATAAACTTCCACCTAGTCTAGTCTCTCAGGTAGTTACACGAGTGAACTTCCACCTAGTCTGAGTTAACTCATTTATTAGTCTTTAGTTAACTGACTGAAACAGAGTGAAGTGAGGAGGATATCAAGGAATAATGATTAATGTACTATTCTGGTGATGATCCCAAGGACAATCTGCATTATCTAGTGATGATCCCAATGTTGCATGGTGATAATCTCAATGTGGCATCTAGACTCCACTTAAATGATCAAATTGAAGTGTGAACTAAAGAGAATATTCTCCTAGAGTAATATTCTCCATAAAATATAGGAGACTGAATAATGACTAATAAACATAGGGGAAAACTTAGGAAAAAAAAAATCCTATGTGTGTGTGAAGTATCTCCAACACCGCCCTCGAACATCACTATGGTGAAAATGAAGAATGGGTCCTGAAAACAAGGCCATGTTAGGTACCCAAAGAAAAAATATACACTGAAATAAACTAGGAAAGAGGGAAAACCTCAAGGGAAACCCCCCCACCCCCCCCTCAAAGTAAAATGTATGTAAAAAGAAGAACCGACAGTTGCTAGGAAATTGCGGCCTTCACTCCAAGAAAACTGCGTAGAGAATGAAACTTCTACTCACTGAAGGTCTTGGTGAAGATGTCTGCAGTCTGTTCTGCTGAAGGAAAAAGTTGCAGGTCGATGATCCGCTCATGTAATAAGTCCCAGATTTAGTGCATGTGGATATTGATGTGCTTTGTCTGCTGCCTCTGAAATGGATCTCTTCAGAATTTTAGAGTGATATGGTTGTCACACCAGATGACGATCAGTTGATGAAACTAAATGCCCAATTTAGTTAGAAAATGTTATAGCCACATAGCCTGAATGGTTATGCTAACTACCCCTATGTACTCTTCCTCTGTTGAAGATAGAGAAATAGAAGTTGGCTTCTTTCTTGACCAACAAATAGGCCCGGAACCAAGACTGAGTGAGTAACCAGATGTGGACTTGCGATCAATGTTATTTCTTGTCGAGTTAGAATCAGTGAACCTGATGAGGTCTAATGTAGAGTTAGTTGAATAGTTAATATCAAAGGTGATGGTTCCCTGTATGTATCGAAGGATACACTTTGCAGTCTTCCAATGTAGCTCATGTGGCTCCTGCATGAACCTGGATATTGTGCCAAATGCATAGGAGAGGTATGGTATGGAATGTGTGAGATACAACAAGCTCCCCACTAGTTGTCTGTATAGTTCGTTGTAAACCAGTGGAGTTTCCCCGCCATCCTCAAGTGTGACTCTTGATAGGAAAGGGTTGAGGGAATACTTGTAGTCTGTCATGTGAAATATCTCAAGGAGGTATTGTGCATACTTTTCCTGAGAAAATTTGATGCTTGATGCATCCTGATTGTTCTCGAGTCCAAGGAAGAAATGTAGCGGACCAATGACCATCATCAAGAAATTCTCCGGAAGAATCCTCTGACTGTAGCAATCGTTGAAGTCAAGCAACCAATGATCAACACATCATCAACATACAGAACTAGGTGTAGAAGTGAGTCAGTAGTCCTGAGGCTGTAAAAATTTGGGTCTTACTTACAACATACAAAGTTCTGTGAGAGCAGGTAGGAGTCCATCTTGGAATATTGTTGGCCCTTGACCAAGATTTGGGATATCTGTGGTCAAGTTTGACCTATTTTGATACTTCGACAGCCTTTCAAAGGAGGAGTGCAAGACGAAGCAGAGATCGCGGGATCTCGGTCCCTTTTTGGGATTTGGGATTATGTAACGGGAATGGGATGTCGGCCCATGGGTTTACCCATGTTTAGGCCTATTTTGTAAAGTATAAATAGATGTCTAGGAAATGTAAGAAGAGAGAAGTTATGAATGGCTAAGTGCTAGATCTATCTGATTGAAGGATTGTAAGTGCTTTGTGCATACTGTGTGAGACTTGCACAGCTAAGTGCAATTCATTGTAAGAGGCTATGGAAGGATGTGTTCTTAGATATACTTGGGGAAGGACGATATAGTGAGCTGCGTAGATCTCATGTCCTATGCAGAGTAGGTTTTTGAGGCTCTGTTCATGTAACCTATTGAAGAAACTAATAAAGAAGAAGATTCGGTGGACGTATCCTTAGGGTGGGGGTGAACCACGTATATGTTTTGTTGCTCTTCTTTGTGCAATGTGTTGATGTGTCTATGTCTTTACTTGCTAAGTGCTTTGATATAGATAGATAGATCCGTTTATGCTTTGTGCTAATGATGTATATGGATGTTAGATATGAATTATATGAATGTTCTAGTTCATGAATCTGTTAGATCTAGCCTACTTCTCTATGATAAGTTATTAGATACATCAGATTTGAATGAATGATGTGATGCTCTATTTTATCTACGAAGTATATAGTGGTTAAATATTGATGAACTGTCGGTGCTAAGTGATCTGTTAAGTATTACAATCATAGATATGTGTCCCAACTAAGGTTGCAGGCACCTAAGTCCTACAACCACCCCTGCCTCCACCTCAAGCGAGGCTTCATCTGCTTCGCAGGTGTTGCCGAAAGGGCCGATAGTTAGGTTTTTTTTGGTGCGTTGTTGTAGCGTTGAACCCTAGGTCTGTCCCTGTGCCAACAAATTGTTCTGTTGCCGAGACGTGAAAATGTGATTGTTGGGAGCTAAGGAAGAAGCTTTGTGCAAAGATCCATCCTAAAATTGTGAAATCTCTGTGTGTAGATCTGTTTCCCTAGTGTGCAGTACTCTACCTAGTTTGTGAAGATCTGTGCTAAAGAAAAGAAGTCTGTTCTAAAGAAAAGAGGTCATATCTGAAAAAAAGAGGTAAGATCTGCAAGCTCTGTGCTCTGATAAAGGTAAGAATAGTGAAAAGTTCTAGATATGAAATCTTTGTGCTCTGTAGAAGTAAGTTAAGTGGAAATTTTTGTTTCAAAAGTATGGATCTAGGTATATTTGATAGATTTTGTCCTAGCTTGAAAACTAGGGCACTAATAGATGAAAGAAGGTTTGATATGCGTAGTTCTGATAAGAATAGTGAAAGATATGTTATACCTATGCATAGAAAGAATGTTTGCACTAACAAGTGGATGCAAGATCATAGAAATAAATGTTTGCAGGTTAGTTACTATGACCCTAGTGCACATTATAGAAAGAGTTGGGAATCATTTAAAAGAAAGAGAGGATTAACCCTTTGTTATAGTTGCAGAAAACCAGGACATCTTTCTAAGGAATGCCCTGGAAGTAGACCTAGTTGTCTTTGTTGCAAATCCATGGACCATGAAGTATTCGATTGCCCTAGAATGATTGCTAATCTTGAAGAAATGAACATGAGACAAGAAAAACCTAAGGCAGATCCAGAAACCATGATTATGGCAGAACCCTAGAAAGAATCAGAGAAAGTATTGCTACAGATGAAAGAAACCTTGAAGGATCATTAGCATGTCAGTTTATCAGAGGTCTTCAAAGAAAAACAATGCCTTGAAGCAAGAATAAGAGACTTCGACATTGACTGTGTTCTGGATGAGGAAACATAGGTGAATATCATGAAAGAAATAACTTGGGAAGCTATAGGGAGGCCTGCTATCATTCCTTCATTAGGAGGAATAGGAATATTCAAAGGAAATATGATAAACCTATTTGGAAAGCTCACCCATATATCTATGAATTCAAATGGAACTTCGACAAAGGAAGATTTTGATATTATTAAATTTATTGAGAATAAATCCCCATTTACCATGTTACTAGGAAAACCTTGGATTGAAAGAAATCAGGCCAGAAGGCAAGAAGAAGAAGAAGTTTTAGAGCAGAAGAAGAAAGAGTTAAAAGATTTCATGACTAGAAGGATCGCACACTTAATTGAAGAACAAAAGAATAGATTGAAGCTATTTAACACTAGAGACCTGAATATCGAAGTTGCAAAAACACTAGATGACCCACAGAAGATTGAAGTACCTATTCCAGCTAAAGAAGTAGTATCACCCTCGAATCTTAGGAAAGAATCTCAGCAGCATGAAGTAATTGTGTCAAACACAGATAAGAATCAGAATGGAAAAAGGAATATCGAGACAAAGTTTAGTGGAAAGAAAGCTAGAAAGCTAAGTAAAAAGAGAGTAAGATCAACAAGTTACAGAAGGTTCCAGAGGGAACTTTGCAGAAGGAAAATTTGCAAAATTGGAGCTTCGTCGGGATAACAAAACAATGTCACATGGCACTTTTCCATCGCGAAGAAATATAGTCGTTGGAAATAATATAACCGTTCGGCTAACCCCTCGAACAGGTAGAAAAGAATTTATGGTTTTCCACCAGACCGTTGAACCGCACCGTAATGGCCAGAACAAAGTTAATGAAGGCTTCTCGACTGTTGCAAGAAATCCATTGCCAAGTTACCTATTTATCCCATTGCGCCATGCACCGAGAACACTTTTTCTAATCGTGAATCTGAGCCCGAAGACTTGTTGATTTTACATAGTGATCATTTCACTATTTCCCTCTATCCCATTGTAGTGTCTAAGTTACTCCTCGAACCTGAAGATTTCCAACCACGAGCGTTTATGTCAGACGAGCTCAACACTGTAGAGAAAGTTGTCGAAGAAGTTCTAATCGAACTCATGATTGAAAGAGTCATGTTAATGTTTGCAGGTATACAAGATTCATCGACAAGAAAGGTGAAAGCCTCTCTGTCGAATTCTCTCTAATCGAGGCCATCTTGACCAACAATAGAGAAGACAACTAAGCACAAAGATGACCTAGCCAATGCAAAGTTTATTCCATCCATATTTCTCAATTACATCCCACCTCTGGCTAGCGCCCTGAATCGTGATAGTGTACCAAGAGAATTAGACTACACCATGGTCACTGTGTACCTCCCGAAGGGGATACGCGCAATTAAGACAAAGAAAGATAAGATCATAGTGTTGAAGTTCAGTGACTTCAACCTTGGACATTGCAAGATCTATGGTATGCTCTCCCCATACAAGTACCTAAACAGAACTAAGGGGAAGACTTCGAAGATCATCCCTCACTCATTGACAATGAACCTCACATAGTCCACCCTACTGAATGTCATGAAGATCCCATACTTTGGAAGACACCATTAAGTCAATGCATGTGTCAAGATGCTACTATTGTGTTACCATGGAGGCTACTTATGGCTAGACCATTGCATTACATTTGACCCAACGCTGATCCACAGGATCACAGGACTAAGTATGCAAGGACTCGACCCATAGGACTTTTATCCAGGAAAAGTCACAAATCGCGAACTCACAGAGAAGATCAAGGATACATATGGTGACGTTGAGAAGGTAAAAAGAGGCTACAAGGTAGCTCCATCCAGAGTGGTGCAGTGCACCTAGCATGTTAATTGATAGCTAGAAAGTTAGTAAGGAAGAACTGACCTACGCAGGTCACCGCTTTTGTCGTTGACCTTGCAGGGAAGTGCGTGGAAGGCCTATAGATGAACTAGGTGAAGTACCTAGTTAACCAGTTGGAACTAGATTGCCGAGAAGCACATGATCAGTGTTATGAATTTCATTTCAGTTGGATCTTGGTCCTCATTGCATTTGTTTCCTAGGAGATGCTGGAAGGAGCGACCTTCCCCGACATAGAGTCGTTTGAACCGCTTGCCGCAAAGTTCGCTACCCTGTGGTATTCAACTGATATGAAAAAACATTGGTAGTCAAATGATGTGTTTCATACATACTACCTCCAACTAAATCGATCCATCAAAGTTGAGCCTCGCATGACCCTGAACACCTTACAGAGGTTCTGACCACTACTGAAGTTCAGTGCAGATCGACACTTTATCTACATTACAATGCGAGCAGATGAACATAAAGGGAAGCTCCAGTCATATTACAAACTCATAGAAGAAGACCTTGAGGACATCACCAAGGAATGGTCCGCTGACCTCCTTATCCCCGCCAACCTCATAGAGATATCTGATATTGAAATCCTAGAAGACACTCATAAAGAACATAATACACCTAGAACCAATAGGCATGAGAAGACTGAGGAGGTCCAAAACTTAAGAAACACCTCAGGGAAGACTTCTTCCATGTCACCTGACTGAGGGGGTGGTGACGAAGTAGAAGCTGAACAGATACCAAGCAATGTAACACCACCCAGAGACGAGGTTGAACCCTTGAAGAAGAGGAAGGTTTCCCCCATGGAACCTTCTTCTCGGAAGAAATCGAAAGCCACCATGACCAAGATGAAGACTCTCCTCACCTTCGATGAATTTGACTTCATCATAGCAACTCTGAATGGTGTTTCACTGGAAATAATAGAGAAACAAGGAGCGAAGTAGGAAGAAATGTATGATAGGATTGAAGTTGAACTCTGAGGGGTACAAAAGGCTCTTCAGTCCATCTGCACAGTCTCCATTGTGCCCCTGCCATTGGGAGAACTAGAGTTGGGAGATGATCCATCCCAACTCCACTGACTAGCCGAGACATTCGAAGTTCACCTTCGACGAGCACAAGAGGAAATAGAAAAATCCACCAGGGATTTGGTGCAAGTAGAAGGAGTACTTGTAGAGCAGCATCGAGATGCATAACAAGAAAATATTTCTCTCCAAGTGAAGTTTGATGAAGAAAAATCATAGATACATCAATGAAAAGAACAGTTGCTCACAGAGCAACTCGAAGTGAAAGAAGCGGTCAGTAGAGCACTTCTCTCTGTGAAAATCGTATAAATAAAGGTAGAGGATCGAGTCACATAGCAAGTAGAGCATCTCATAGAAGTTATCCAACAAATACAACAATGCATAGTAGACTTAGAGCTCCACGCAATGCCTGAGACTCCACAGGATGTAAGGGATCAAAGAGAAGCAATTTATCGAAGCGTAGTTGAGAGAATAAAATCCCTTTCTATGCAATGTAAGCAACTCACTGATCGCAGTGCCCAGAACTACGAGAATCTCACTGAGAATCCATAATTGAAGGCACTTGAGTCGCAACTCCAAGAGATAAAGTATCAAGCTGAAACGATACAGGCGCAGCTAAAGCCCCTATCAGCTATGGAAAGAATTAAGCGCTCCCAAGAGAAATGCACTCCCCAGCAGTAGATCCACATTATCTAGAGCAGAGTTATGGAAGTAACTCATAGGCTCCAACCTATATGAGATAAGGCCTACCAATTGTTCACAGAGGTCGAAGGCTGAGGAGCAGAACTGGAGTAGGTTGTCATTGTTGCTGAACAACGCCTAGAGGGATCTGTGAATGAGGTAGTCATCCAAGAGTTCGTTGCATAAGAGGCCATGGCACAACAACAAATCGAAGCATATCGATCCAAGCTCGAGGATTTCGAAGTAGAACTACCCATATCAGAGTGACTCGAGGCAAGTCACAGGTGAGTGTTGGGGGCCTATTGGCCCTTGACCAAGCTTTGGGAGATTCATGGTCAATTTTGACCTATTTTGGGACTTCGATAGCCTGTCGAAGGAGGAGCACAAGATGAAGCAGATATCACGGGATCTCGATCCCTTTTGGGGTCCTTTTTGGGTTATGGGATTATGTAACGGGTATGGGATGTCATCCCATGGGTTTACCCATGTTTAGGCCTATTTTGTAAAGTATAAATAGATTTCTAGGCAATGTAAGAAGAGAGAAGTTATGAATGGATAAGTGTTATATCTATGTGATTGAAGGATTGTAAGTGCTTTGTGCATACTGTGTGAAACTTGCAAAACTAAGTGCAAGTCATTGTAAGAGGTTGTGGAAGACTGCGTGCTTACATTTACTCGAGGAAGGAGGATATAGAGAGTTGTGCAGATCTCCTATCCTATGCGGAGTAGGGTTTTGAGGCTATGTGCATGTAACCTATTGAAGAAGCTAATAAATAAGAAGAGTTGGTGGATATAGCCCCATGGTGGGGGTGAACCATGTATATGTTGTGTTGCTCTTCTTTGTGAAATGTGTTGATGTGTTTATTTCTTTACTTGCTAAGTGATTTGATATAAATAGATAGATCTATTTATGATTTGTGCTAATGATGTATATGGATATTATATATGACGTATATGAATTTTCTAATGCCTGAATCTATTATATCTAGCCTACTTATCTATGATAAGTTCTTAGATACATCAGATCTGAATGAATGATGTAATGTTGTGTTTTATCTGTGGAGTAGATAGTGGTTAAATATTGATGAATTGTCGATGCTAAGTGATTTATTAAGTATTACAATCATAGATTTGTGTCCCATCTAAGATTGCAGACACCTGAGTCTTGCAACCACCCCTTCCTCTACCTCGAGTGAGACTTCATCTTCTTCGCAAGTGTTTCTAAAAGGGTTCATAGTAAGAGTTTTGTTGGTGCGTTGTTGTAGCATTCAACCCTAGGTATACCCCTGTGCCAACAAATAACATGCTCTTGGAGCCTTCTTGAGGCCATAAAGAGACTTCTTCAGTCAACATACCAAATACGAATCCTACATAAATCCCTAGGGCTACTCCATATAGATATCCTCAAAGAGATCACAGTGAATAAATGCATTGTTAATGTCCATATGATGGATTTCCCATCCCTTGTTTGTCGCAATGGCAAGTTACAAATGTATGGAATCCATATTCTCTAATCGAGCAAAGGTCTCATCATAGTCAATGCCATGCACTTGCTGAAAGCCTTTGGCAACAAGCTTGGATTTGTATCTACGAATATGTCCATCCACTATGGTCTTGGTCCTGTAGACCCATATGCACTTGAAAAGTTTCCTTCCTAAAGGAAGGGGAACCAGATCTCAAGTCTGGTTCTCGAGGAGGGAGTTGTACTCCTCCTACATGGAAGATTCCCAAAAGGGATTTCCAGCAGCCTCGCCATAAGACTGTGGATCTGAAGACTGAACCAAGAAAATATTCCTAGGTGGCAACGGTTCAGTGGTAGTGAGTGCAAGAGGAGGCTCCTTGAAATCAGATCGAGTCCTCCTAGTATCAGCTGGATCCCCAAGAATATCCCCTACATCCTGAAGAATAGTCTTGGACCACTTGGTCCTATGCTCTGGCTCTGCATATGCATTTGGATGCACTGAATCTGCATCTTACTGTATTGACTCTATATATAGATCATATGAATCCTCTGATTTGAAACTCTCATCTAAAGAAGATTCAATATGTTCATGCTCATCATCTCTGATAGGTGGAAGAACAAAGGTGTTTGCATGTGACTACTGAGGTACATGCGAGACACTTTCCTCGAATTGGACACAACGCTCAATGACGAGTCAGTCTGAGGAAAGATCAATGAGTCTGTATCACTTCACATCATCAGGGTATCCAACAATGATACACTTTTTGCTCTATGGATCAAGTTCCTTCCTCTTCTCAAAGGGAATCCTGGCCCATGCACATGAAACGAAAATATGGAAGTGGGTCACTTCCGGTTGAAGGCCGCTCCAAACCTCGTAAGGGGTCGTATCCTTGACAGATCTATGGGGAGATATTTTTTGGATGTAGGTTGCACAATTAAGTGCTTCAGCCCATAATCTATATGGTAGTGACTTTGCATGTAGCATGAAATCTACCATCTCTTTTAGAGATCTATTTTTCCTCTCAACAACTCCATTTTGTTGTGGAGTATAGGGAACCATGTGCAGCAATTGAATCCCTACCTCATGAAAAATATTTTTTATCTCATGGTTGAAATACTCTCCCCCGTTATCTATTCGAAGGACTTTGATTTTCTTTCCTGAATATGTCTCAACAAGGGCTTTGAAATATTTGAGGTGTTGAAAGACCTATAATTTTTTCCTGAGAAAGAAAATCCATTTGAAGCATGATAAATCATTAACAAAAATGGGCACGTACCTTGCTTTACTAATTGATGGATGTGGAAAAGGGACCATGAGGTCACTATGGATCAGATCTAAAGGAGAGGAATCCTTCTATGTATTTCCTTTTTCGAATTTCTCTTGAGGGTGTTTTCCGAGAACACATCCCTCACAAATTATTTTGGAGAAGTAGATGTCAGGTATACCATCAACCATCCCTACTTGCTAAGTTGTTGAATATATATAAAATTTAAATTATCGAACCTTTCATGCCACATCCTACCACTTTCATCAACATGGGTAAGTAGTAATGCAAAATCTGGTTCAATAAATTCAAAAAATGTATAGAGTCTAGATTGATGATTTACCTCACCGGTAGAAACCATGGAATTGGTTTTCATGTCATAGATATCCACTGCATCAGGTGTGAATATGAATCTCTTTCCGGTCCCAGATTTTTTCATATGATACACAGAGAGAAGATTGGCGGAAATTTTGGGAACGTGAAGCACATTCTCAAAGCTTCCATTTGTGAGTTCAATTCTTCCTTTTTCGGTGACCTCGACTGGAGAGTTTCCCCCATAAATATAGGAGGAAATTTTCATGCATCCAATGAATAATATACTTATTTTGTGGTATACATGTGGTGATGCACCTGAATATAAAATCCAAGCATCAGGAGAGAATTTGATGGAAATCAAAGCATGACTAGAATTTCCTTTCTTGGGATTCTGATCTTCTGTCTTCTTCTTCTTGGCACCCTCGGGGGTGCGATCTCCAAGGTTTTTTCTCTGAAGTATTTGGGTCATTTGATCTATCTTTTTTTGCATACATGTGGATTCTGGATGGAATCCTTTATGGAAATAAGAGCATTTCTCCCATTTTATTCCCTTTCCACCTTTTGATCCAGAGGCATCATTGAAGGTTTTTGAGTACCCTTCCTTCTTTGGATTTGCATGTGATTTCATTTTGTCATTGTATTTATACTTATAATATTGATGACCACTACCATATTGTACAGTAAGTGCATGCACCTTTGGGCCTTTGATTTTTCCCAGATTGATGAGCTTGCTCTGCTCTTATGTCAGAGACTCGATAAAGGCCTTAAGAGAGGGCATCGTCCAAGTGGATCCAGAGGTGAAACTAACTGAATGGAATGTGGATACAAACACTGGGTATTATGGACCAAGTTTGGAGAGAAAGGTGAGAACCATTTATTTCTCCTCCTTAGACTTATCAACCCCGCAATCCTTGAGTTGCAAGAACAAATCCTTATATTTGGTAAAAATATCTTGGATATTGTCAAATGTTTTTGGATCCAATGTGAGAAATTCCACCTCAAGCATGTGTCCCCTCATATCGTCCTATTTTCCAAAAATACCTTTTGTTATCACATATTCTTGCAGGGGGGTGTTTTCCCTTAGGATTTGTCCCTTGGATGACCAAATGTGAAATAAGCGGGCTTAAAAAACCCACAAATGTGTTTTATTCAAAGTCAGGGCATGTTGTGCTAAGGTGTGCATGTATCGGGTCTACGAAGAATGCCACTTCGAAAATTTTGAAGTGAGGATGGCGCGAAGCCCCAAGTCTAGAAATACAAAGAAGATATGGGTCGTCCAAACCGGAGGGACATGTGGAAGCAAATAATCGAGGTCAGGATTTCACGAGTCAAGGGTTTTAACATGGATCACGATGCAAGTTCGCGAAATGCGAAATCGTAAAACTATGATTTTGTGAATCGTAGGTTCGATGGGAAGTAGCGCCCCATTTCCCCTAGAAGAAAAATCCTAAAAACATTCGGGGATAGAGCCCCAGGTCGTAGCGGAGGTCATATCGAAGGGGAGCTAGCGCTCCCTAAGCCCCATTTCATGACTTCGCTAATCAGAGTTTCGTTGGGGGAAATGCGCAAGTTTTGCGCAGCGTGAACTCCCGAAATGGGAAATCGCGAAGCGCTCAAAGAATTGGCCCAGGGTCACATCCTGGGGTCGCATGTAGGTAAAGGTGAAAAGTTCACCTAAGCTACTCCAAGTTATGAAACGTCAATGGAAAATGCAAAAAGAGGTTGCCTCATTCTCCAGGTTCCAAGTTAGCTCAGCCTCATTCTGATCCCAATGAGGAAGTTAATGAAAGCGGGGGAGGTAGTTGAAGCATCATCTCCCCCATGAATGGAGGGTTAGAGTCGTCTGATCGTGAAGGTATACTATCAGCTCTGGAAATTTGAGCTTTCGTGCGCAGAGAAGACTGCATACACAGTCTAACCGAGAGGACGTTGCGTATGGACAAGAAGCTCGAGCATGCCTCTGCCAATGTTTATGAAATTTTTGAGTATATGTAGGGAGTTCTGATTTTTTGAAAGGGTCGATGGTTGAGCTAATCTCCCGTATTGTAACTTTTTAATGAAGCTCTGGTTCTCTGGTTATGTAACTTGATATGAGACTTATTGTTTAATGAAAGTCAACTTCTATTTCCATCTTATTTGTGTATGATATTGAATGTTCATGATTAAAGGATTCGCATGGATTGTGGTGACTGTGTTGCAATGGATGTTTGATTGCAGTGCAGTTATAGCATTTTCTGTTTCCTGAAACTTCGAATTCAAGAGGATCTTGTTTTTCAAAGTTTTTCCTCCTTAGGCATGCTAGAAGACCTAATGTCCAAAGCATACCTTTACATATTCTCCTCAATTTCTTCCTCCTACTCACCCTTACTACAAGTTACTGGCTGAAGTTGATCAAGACCTTATTTGCTTGTGCATACTGCCCCGGTTTTCTGAGTTAAAACAATATTCTCTTGATTTTTCCCCATTTTACCTCTTTAAATCCATTAACCATGACATATAACCTGATGGGTATTGGGCTTACCTCCGCCGCAATCCAGAGGTGAATTCTGGTGCTAACATTTCTAGCGCCATTTCCGGGGACGAATTGAAGATTTTCCCTGAGTAGATGACAATGAACTTCTGATTATGAAGGTGCATCAGACATCAGACCCTTTGAAGATTGTGCTTTCACCTGGTGACTCCACTGAGGTGACTCCACTATCTCAACTCCATTGTTTCAGTGTGGTTGTTTTTGGCTACACATGGTAGCCCTTGGGAGAACACAACGATCATATATGGCTTTTGATGGTGAACAAAGGCCAGACACACTCCTACTTCATATGATTCACCTGGCGACTCCATGGTTAAAGGATAAACTAGCGACTCCACTAATTCGATATGAAAAAAATCCTGGCTCGAAGGTTCACTCCTTTTAATTTTTCTATTGTTCCTAGTTTTCCTAATGTTGTCCCTACTGTGGATGAATGGGGTGATTATTTGCCCATATTTAGAGAACGTAAAGAGGACAAAACTGCTCGAAATATCCGTTAGTTTCATGAACTCATGCATCAGTGGGAGATACATGATGAGGATGTTTTAATGAGGATGTTTTAATGAAGATGTTCATGTTCTCATTATGAGGATGCCCGTGAGTGGTATCGATCCTTGCCTCCTGCTAGCATCTCCTCTTTGGAACAGTTTCATGCAGCCTTTTATAATCATTGTCAAAGGTATTATTCCTATGAGTTAATCTGTCATAATTGTTGTGAGGAATGTGAAGGCCATGATCAAGATATGGTTGTGTCTAATGAAGGTTGTGAGGATGAGGACCATGAGGAAGATGAATATTCTTTGGGCGAAGTAATGGAACTGGTAAAGTATCTTTCTGGAAAACTAGAAAGGTTAGAATCTGAAGAAAGAACAGAGGATTTTCCAGTCCTTGAAGACGATGTTCTTGGCATCCCTACTGATGATAGTGGTGTTGAAGATTTCATGGTTGTAGAGCCCTTGCATCCTCCTCCTGATGTGCCCTTTGTTTCAAGCTTTGTTGATTATTCGGATGAGGAACAACATATCCCTACATCATATTTTGATGACCTAGGAAGAAACCAACCTGTATATGATAGCTATGAATCAATTCCTGAGATGGATATGCAATATTTCCAAGAACATACAAAAGAGCCCCATCCTCCATTCATTAACGAAGATTATCAGGAGGAGATCAACCATCCTGAGAAGCATGAAGACCAAGAGAATATTTCTCCCACGGGTCATGTTTATGATGATTATGAATCTGACCCTTGGGAGAGCCAAGAAAAAGAAGAGGAAAAGTCGGAGGGGAAATTTATCTCCTGTCTAGATCCTGCAAGTGAGCAACCATCGCCCGGGACCATTCATTCTGCATTGATTTCTCACCCACCTGAGCTTGCCAGAGAAATCCAACAATATATGAGAAGTTGTGTAGCAGAGCAAGTTGACTGTTTCAAATTTCCAGAGTTTTCCACTTATTCTATGAGCCTGTCGGTGAGTACATGGAGTGGCATTTCCTTCATGCCTTGGAGCCATCCAACTTTATCTCAAATTCAGTCGTTGGATAGAAGATGAAATATGTAATCATTCTATTATCACAGTTGCATCATTTGTTATCAATCACTTACAGAGTAAAAGAGATTCCAGTCAGGAAGTTACTTGAATGGCTATGGTGGAAGTTTGCCTTCACCTAGCCCATTGGAAAAATAAATTAGTTTAGGACTATACATAAATCAACTCATGTGGAGCCCATGTGTGTGTTTATTTATTTATTTTACTTATCGGCCTGCATTTTTCAGCAAGATGTTTTGAGCCTAAATCCATATCCCAATGCTTAAGGAGACTAGAACTACTTATTCTTGGAAACTCGCAGGGAGCATGCCATCCCCTGTGGAGCCAAATGTTATCACATATTCTTGTAGGGGGGTGTTTTCCCTTACGATTTGGCCCTTGGATGACCAAATGTGAAAGACGCAAGCTTAAAAAACCCACAAATGTGTTTCATCCAAAGTCGGGGCGCATTGTGCTAAGCCACGAATGTATCAGGTCAGCGAAGAATGACACTTCGGGAATTTTGAAGTGACGATGGTGCAAAGCCCCGAGTCCCGAAATACGAAGAATATCTGGGTCGTCCAAACTAGAGGGACACATGGCAGTAAATAAGCGAGGTCACGATTTTTCGAGTCAGGGGTTTTATCATGGAGCACAGCGCAAGTTCGCAAAACGTGAAATCCTGAAACCCTGATTTCGCGAATCGGAGGTTCGACAGGAAGCAGCGCCCTCTTTCCCTGAGAAGAGAAATCCTGAAAACATTCGGGGATAGAGCCCCAGGTCATAGCGGAGGTCATATCGAAGGGGAGCTAGTGCTCGCTAAGCCCCAGTTCACGACTTCACGAATCAGAGTTTCGTTGGGGGCAATGCACAAGTTTCGTACAACGTGAACTCCCAAAATGCGAAATCGCGAAGTTATCAAAGAATGGGCCCAGGGTCACAATCTGGGGTCGCATGCAGGTAAAGTTGAAAAGTTCACATGAGCTTATCTAAGGGCCAAAATGGAGATGGAAGCCTTAGAAAGAGACTGCCACGTTCTTTAGGCACCAAGTCAGCTCAACCTCATTCTAATCCTGATGAAGCAGTTAATGAAAGTCGGGGAGATATTTGAAGCATCGTGCCCCCCCCCAAATGGAGGGTCAGAGTCGTCTGACTGTGAAGGCAGATTATCATCTCTGGCAGTCTGAGCTTGCGTGCGTGGAGAAGACTGCATACACAGTCTGACCGAGAGTATGTTGTGTATGGACGAGAAGCTTGAGCACGCCGCTGCCGATGTTTACGAAATTTTTGAGTATATGTAGGGAGTTCTGATATTTTGAAAGGGTCGATGGTTGAGCTAAGTTATCATATTGTAATGTTTTAATGAAGCTCTAGTTCTATGGTTATGTAACTTGATATGATACTTCTTGTTTAATGAAAGTCAGCTTCTATTTCCATCTTATTTGCGTCTGATATTGAATGTTCATGATCGAAGGATTCACATGGATTGTGGTGATTGTGTTGTAATGGATGTTTGATTGTAGTGCAATTATAGCATTTTGAGTTTCCTGAAACTTCGAATTCAAGAGGATCTTCTTTTTCAAATTTTTTCCTCCTTAGGCATGCTGGAAGACCTGATGTCCAGAGAAGAACTTTACATATTCTCCTCAATTTCTTCCTCCTACTCACCCTTACTACAAATTGTTGGATGAATTTGATCAAGACCTTATTTTCTTGTGCATACTGCCCTGGTTTTCTGAGTTAAAATGATATTCTCTTTAGTCTACCCCATTTGACCTCTTTAAATCCATTAATCGTGACATATAACCTAATGGGTACTAGGCTTACCTATTCCTTAATCTAGAGGTGACTTCTAGTTCTAACACCTTCCATGTTGGTCCAGGCTTCATTGGGGGTTTTAGAGGAGTATATGTGAAAGAGGAGTTTAGGAGAAATGAGACTGGAAATTGTTCCAAATGCTTCATCCATTCGATTTAGATACTTGGAATTTTATATGCATGATGTTGGTTTTTACTCTGTGTTCATGGTTAACAAGTATAATCCTCTGCCTAGAAGATGCATTATCATCTTCTCCATCCATGCAAAGAAATTGTATGGTGTAATAATGAATTCTTTTGGAAATTCCATTTTTCCGTTGTCTTCAATCTTTGGTACTTACAAAAATAATTTGGTGTGTATTTTCCCTAGTAGTTAGTCTATTGTCCCTGATACCATGTAAATGTGTTGAACTTGCACATAATATATCTAGATAGGAATTGACATACACAGTTGTAGAGAAAATATGATAAAAGAGAAGCAAAAGAGAAAGAATGGAAGAATTATCATTAACCAAATGAATGAATGATAATTTACACATGATATACTCTGTATAAATCAACTAATTCACACTGGAGGAGAACCCAATGAACCATAGTGGTGGTATAGAGTGATCTAGACACGCACCAACATTTACAGGAGTACACTTCCACCTAGTCTAGTCTCTCAAGAAGTTACAAGAGTGAACTGCCACCTAGTCTGACTTAACTAGTCTATCAGTCTTTAGTTAACTGATTGAAACCAAGTGAATTGAGGAGGAGATTGTGAAATCATGAGTAATGTGTTATTCTGGTGATCATCCCAAGGATAATGCACATTATATGGTGATGATCACAATGCTTCATGGTTATAACCCCAATGTGGCATCTAGACTCCACTCAACTGATCAAACTGAAGTGTGAACTGAAGAGAATATAATCCTAGAGAAATGTTCTCCCTAAAATATAGGAGACTGAATAATGAATAATAAACATAGGGAAAACCTTAGGAAAAATAAATCTTAGGAGTGTGTGAAGTATCTCAAACATTGTCCGATGTCTCCCTCCTTGAAGTTTGTGATGTTCTTTTGGTGCAACCTTATTTATGGAAACGCCATGATGTATATGAGTCTAGGCCTCGCAAAGTTATTATTACTTTCTGTTAGCGATTAAGCTTGCCATGTTCTAGTGGATGGTGATTTTGGCCTAGGTCTATGATTTTTCCTATCTTTTCCTCCCTTTTGTGCTGACCCGATCATAGATTTCTCCTCTTGGAGTATATTTTCCTTTGTTGTTTCCTTTCAATATTTGGTCAATTGGTTTTCCTTGTCAAAGTTTTCATGATAGATATCGGCCCTGCGATTTTTTGTTCCCCCTATGGCCGATTACTTCTCTTTTTACCTCTATTACTGAGTCTTTTTTTTTTCCAAGTCCTATCCATGCCGTCCAAGTATTCATTATTGCAGGTCACAACACTAAGAGTGGTCTTATATGGAATCAAGCGAGCGCGGGAATCGAGATTTCAAATGTTCAGAGAATATGCATCAAGGATCGTGAAATCCCAATTTGTGAAGGGGAAGATCTAGGCCATCTGTTTTTGACAAGCAGACGGTAATTGATTTGACTTCGACAATTTCAGGAATCGAGATTTAGGGGTTCTCATCACCAAGTGCACCCATAGCCCGAAGCCCCGAAACGCGAAATCCCGATTTCGTGATTTCTTGAATTAGAGGTTTCCCAGGAGCAACATCTCTTTCTCTTGAAATGAGAAATCGTGAAAGCTCCCAGAAATTGGGCCCACGATCCTAGTGCCCAGTCACAAAGGAAGCATGTCCGAGAAAAGGGGCTAGTGCTTGTCACATAGTCGGCATTTCTTATTTTTAAGGGAACGATCATGGCTGTCCATTTTGAAGCGAGTCTGACCCCCGATCTCAGCTATTGTTTCGCGATTTCGGGCATCACGATATTAAAGCCAAGATGGGGTGAAAACTCTCGAAATGAGAAACCCTGAAACATCATGTGGGACAAGCGTGAGGTCACGGCCCGCAGTCACATGGGGTGGTTGAAAAGATCCATGCCAAAGGGGTCGAGAGCATTTGTATTAAGAACAGAGGAAGGCAACATGGTTTCAAGGTGCCAAGTTTAACTCGACAAGTTAGCAGCACTGCCTAAGAGAATTCATGGACTTCTGGGCTCATTCTCATCCCAATAAGGGAAGTTAATGAAGCCAAAGAAGGTGGTTGAAACCTCGTTTCAACCATAAATAGGAAGCATGGAAGCACCGGTCGTGGAGGCAGGCTGTCAGCCCAAGGTCACCCTATCATGAAATTTCCCTACAAAGCCCATACTGTCTTAGATTTGCATCTGACAAAGGAAAGATTGTGCAGTCTGACAGAAGGAGAAGAAACACAAAGCTTTGAATGCAAGTGTCCAATTGCATCCCGAGGAGACGTTAGTAGTTGTGAGTATATATACTCATGTTTTATATTTTGTAAGGATCGATGGTTGAGCTAAGCTCTCGATTTGTAAAGTTTTAGCAAAGCCTCTGGTTCTTTGGCTATGATATGTATTTGAGACTTATTGTTTAATGAAAGTCAGTTTCCTTTCATCCTTGTGTAACTATTGGGTCAAAACACTTGGGCATGGAGCATCCAGTCGAGGGTAGTTGTGTCTTTGTAATGGAGGTTTGATCACAGTGAAATTACAACTAGTTTTAACTAGTTTCTTGTTTTCTCTTTTTCCTATGATGCTGAGAGATCGGGCATGGATGATCCAGTCGATTCACTATGACTATATTGTAATGTATGTGTTTGATTGCAGTATTGTCATAGTGGTTTTTGTTTCTTGAAGTTCTGAATTCAAGAGGATCTCGTATTCGAATATTTTCCTCCTTAGGCTGCTAGAAGACCGGACGTCCACATCAGACCATTTCATTCTCCTCAAATTCTTCCCCCTACTCACCACCATATTGCATTTTAATGACTGAATTTAGATCAAGACCTCACTTTCCTATGTGTGCCAACCTAGTTTTCTAAGTTAGAACGATATAATCTTGAGACTATGTCCATTAGCCCATCCTTAAATTTATTCATTGTGACATACAAACTTATGGGTACTGGGCTTACCTCTGCCGCAATCCAGAGGTGACTTCTGGTGCTAACNCCAACCTAGTTTTCTAAGTTAGAACGATATAATCTTGAGACTATGTCCATTAGCCCATCCTTAAATTTATTCATTGTGACATACAAACTTATGGGTACTGGGCTTACCTCTGCCGCAATCCAGAGGTGACTTCTGGTGCTAACATTTTTGGCGGCATTGTCGAGGACAAAATTGAAGATTTTCCCTGGGATTGAATGACAAAGCTTACTAGTTATGAAGGCGCATCAGAACTTAGTACATTAAATATGGCAACTATGCACCTGGCGACTCCATTGAGGCGGATCCACCGACGAATCCATTGTTTCAGCGATGGCTTCTAGAAGCAGACACATGAGATCTACTCCACATATTCCTTTACCAACATCTAAAGCTGACCCAGAGGCAATTGTCAGAAAGGGAAAGGACCTCCGAGAAGGTACTTCTACAGTTGAACCAGGTATTTATGATAATTTCCATTGTCCTTTAGAAACTCCAATTTCTTCTTCTCATTCCCCTGTTATACCTTCTATTGGATTTTCCCGAACTTTAAATTTTGGGAGTAATCCTGTTGAGTTTTCCCCTCCTGGTCTGGGATTGGAGGGAGAAACCCTTGTCACTCCTCTCTCTCCTAAAATTGTACTGTGGTTTAGACCCAACGCGTCTGAAGATTTTCCCACCCTGGGCTTTACCACTCCTCATCCTGTTGTTTTTTCTACAGATGGAGAAACCTCTTTTCCTTTAGGCCCTTTGGCATTTTCTTCGAATCCTCTACTACTTCCCTTTCCTCCTAGAGGCTCAGTCCCAGTCTCCCCAGCTCGAACCCCTTCTCCTCCTAATTCTCCTCCACCTCATATCCCTATGGCATGTGCTAATCCCCCTGGAAATAAAATGGACACCATAATGTCTACAAAATATGCCCCTCTAGTCCTACCTCAACCGATGAATGCTCTCCCTGCTAGGGATTACCTAAAATATATGCCTAAGTTCACCAGAGAAGAAGACATAACTGTTGAAGAGCACCTTGCTGCCTTGTACAGTTATGCAAATAATCTAAATATTGAAAATGAAGACGTCTGGATGAGATTCTTTGTCTAGAGCCTTGATGGTGAGGTTAGGAAGTGGTTTAGGGGATTAACCCTTAGATATATTGCTGGTATTGAAGGCTTAGATGATGTTTTCTTGAGGCAGTGGGGGGATAAAAAATATTTTATGTATTATATCACAGAGTTTGGGTCCCTGAAGAGAAAAGAGGGAGAATCTGTTTCTGATTTATCCAAAAGATTCAACAATATGTACAATAATATCCCTGATGAGATAAATCCTACAGAAGCCTCTACCAAAATCACTTATGTTAGTTCTTTTGACCCTGATTTCTGCCTCCTGCTCAGGGAAAGAAGAGCTACTTCCTTGGCTCATATGAAAGATGGAGCCTTGGAAGTAGAATCCAATGTATTGGTAGTTGATAGACTTAGGAGAAAATCCGACAAAGACGGAAGAAGAGGAATATATGAGGGATCAACCTCTGGTTCTTATGCATCCTACCCTTAAGTAGATGAATTAACCAAGATGGTGAAGTCATGTCTACAGAAATGGAGAAGATGAAATTCGAAGGGAAGCAAGGTTATAAGAATGTCCCAAATACTGATAACAAAGGAACCTTCAGGAGACAGAATAAAAATGATCCTCAAATTATGCCAAAGGAGCAAAGGGACAGAGATAGAAGTGATTAGAAAATCTAGACTCCCCTTCAAAATAACCTTGTTATTGATGAGGAAAGGGAAGAAGAGGATTGTTATTGATGAGGAAAGGGAAGAAGAGGAGCTTGACCCTAAAATTCACTGTATTGGAGACACTTCCCCTTTTCCCCATTTGACCTAATCCCGTGACACGAGGAATCCCTCTCCCATCAATCAAATAAATGAGCTAAGCAAGGGAAAAAAGGCCAATACCAGTCCCAACAAATACAACCTCCGGTCCAAGAGGAAAATAGAAGAGTCTGACATCCCTACTTAGCCTCCTAGAGAAGAGAATCCTACTAAGCATGGAGTGGATACCATTAAGGAAAATAAATCTCAGAATCCCTCGCCAATAGCCAAAGACCTTGTCCCAGAGGTGAGAGAAATTCTGAAACCCCCTTCCTCCTTTAGCTTTGAGCATGAAATTTAGAAGATCAAAATCCCTGTCCCCCTGGCAGAGCTAGTCAAGCACGAAGACTTCAAAAGGTCCCTCTCTAAGTTGTTGCATCCCGAACCACACTGTCATTCCACAGACTCAGTAAACCTCTGAGACGAAATTCTTGCAGTCATCTTAGGTCCTATGGTAGAATACAGAGTTGATTCATCCCCTCCCTTATACACATCCCTGAACATATAAGACAAGGTGTTGCACAACTGCCTGATGGATTCAGGGACTTCCCATAATCTCATGCACAAAACTATCATGGAAGAATTAGGACTGGAAGTCACAAAGGCTTATCTGATTTGTATTCTTTTGACTCAAGGAGAGTGCAATGTCATGGGGTCATCAAATATCTAGTGTTAACCTTGTTTCATCTGCCCATGAAAAGTGTTGTCATGGATATCGTGGTGGCTGATGTTCGTCCCAAGTTTGGCATGTTGTTGTCAAGATCTTGGATAAAAATACTTGGGGGAACCTTGTAGATGAACCTCACATCTGCTACCATTCCATTCTTTCGAGGTGAGCAAAGGAGATTGTACAGATAAGCTCAATTGGCCTACATTATCAATGATGAAGTTGATCCTACCAATCATCCTATCTTTGTGTTTGATACTGATTTGGGTTCTTGTCTGTTGCAGCTCACTGATGCTCCTGAGCCCCCTCTTGAAATAAGAAAGCCTATTACTCTCTGTGAAGATTCTCCTCCCATTACCTATGTTTGGAAAATGTTATTTGATGGAGCTTCTTCTAAAGAAGGTGATGGTGCTTGGATATTTTTTGTTTCCCCTACTTAGGAAACCACATCTTTGTTGTACAAGTTAGAATTTGAAGCTACCAATAATGTGGCAAAGTATGAAGCTCTTGGTTTGGGCTTAAGGGCTGCGAAGGACATGGGGATTGAAGATATATCTATGTTTGGAGATGCTGAACTAATTATTCAGCAAATCAAAAACATTTATCAAGCCAAGCACCCTCGGCTTAGGAGTTACAGAAATGAAGTATGGGACCTCATTGATAGTTCTTTCCTAGATTTCAACATATCATTTATTCCAAGAGGAGAAAACATTGTGGTTGATTCTCTGGTTGTTTCAACAAGAAATTTTAGACTTCCTCTGTATTGTGCTACTTATATGTGTAATATAATGCACTCATTAATTATCAATCCGGGATTCGTAATCAACAGAGTTACAAGACACCAGTAAGAAAGGTAATTCTAATGTCATGAGTATAGAACTATTCTAGATTATGTATGCTCGAAAATAAAACAAACTAGCAAATCAAAACACACTTTGGTTGTCTTTCACAAAGAGGCTATCTACTCCATTATGTCACATGCAAATATGAGATGGAGTTCTTTTGACAGATCAACTCTGCTATCTGACCCAGAAAACTAACTATGAAATCACACTTTTGAAAGGGAAATCACGCATCAATCATCAAGACATAGCATGGGTAGTTCAACAGTCAATATATTGAGTATGTTGTGGTTCACAATGTGTTTTTGTGAACTTCACTAGTTCTCCTTCAAATATGTCTGACTACTGCTACCAACATTTATGTCTATGAAACGAAATCAAATTCATAAAAACAGAAACAGAGCATATGCAAAAGATCTCTAAGCAATCGAAACCTAAAGTGAACTAT
>SNQJ01S0027862.1:22874-39492 GCA_010110895.2 Picea sitchensis
ATATATAACTTATACTTCTAAAATATAGATGTCTAGTATTTTTATTGTAAGTTTTAGTTTCAGTGTGTTACACTATTAGCACAACAGTTAAATAGTTGTTGGTGAACGTTGAAAGATTGAGAAGATGAAGCAAATCCTTAAAAGAATATATTAAATTTTATTATTGATTACCAAATAAATTGTTGCGCTTCATTTATCTCGTGTTAATATTTTAATTTTTGTTAATCACTTACCTGGCAATTAGTTAGCTATCAATGTAATTTTTAAATATGATTAGGTAAATGTAAAAAACTAAGCACATAAACGAATGTCTTTATAATAGCTAGGAAGTTAATGATTGAAATCACAGCCATTTATTTTCTGTGACTACTAAGAATATTTCAGCCATATTTAATCATGTCCATAGAAAACTTATTAAGCACTAAACTCCTATTAAATCTGCCCATAGTCAATAAATGTATGCCTTTTAACTTAACTAAATAAAGTTTTACACACTCAACTAAATCCCATAACTTATTTTTAATCTCATAACTCATTTTTACATTAATAGTTACTTTCATATATATTTGTGTATTCAAACATTATTTATAAAATCCGTAGGGAAGGTAGCATATCGAACTATGCCGAGAGTGTCGATGTTGTTAGTATTCTGGTTGTTGATGCCCGTACTAGATACATGTTTCAATTCAGGTGTCGATCCAAGTGTTGATTTTCTCTCACGTCCTAATACGAGTTGACATCTAATAAGTTTTTTTCTACCTATATATATATATTACATTCTTCTATATGTACAAAATATTTTTATTTTTTTTTAACAAAATCGGTTATGAGTCTTTATTTAATTAGTGGCAGAGGGGGCTTCCAACCCTTACATATTCAAAATGTGAGTTGCTGCTCAGATTACAAGCTTCTTAACAGTGAACCTATTTGTACTTGGCCTGAATTACATGTCGAAACTAGACTACTTGTACTCTAACTTATACTATCCATTGGACTACTGAAAATCCTCATAACTTCATGGTTCTATCGATCTGGTTCTCCACCGAGCTGCGTCAATACCCTTTCTTGGAAGAAGCTTCAGCAGTGGCCTCTGAAATCTTGCCAAGGGCCGTGGTAAGCTCTTCCACTTGGAGTTCCAGCTTGCAGAGCCTTTTCCCAAGATCTCCCATCAAATTAGCCGCGTCCTTCAGCCCAGCTTGGATTTCGTCTGAAAGATCATCTTTGATGTCCTACATCTCCATGGCAAGCATCTCCCATTTGTTCTTGGCTGTGGTCGCCTTAATGCTTTCCAGCTCTGCCCAGATTAACTCAATACGCTCCTGCGGGGTGAGGCTCGGTTTGAACGCAACTTCCATCTTTTCCGTCACTCTTAAATGATCCAGCACAGAAGGATACCAGAGATTCACTACAGCATACATTTGGAGATGAGAGCAGGCAGACACAGCATCCGCTTTTGTAGAGGAATCGGGTCTCCTCCTCGAAAATCCACACAGCCCGAGATGGATTGTAATCTCTGAGCTAGCGATTTCTCGTCCAGCATCATTATGATTCGTCCGGTCCGTCATGTTATTCACGTGGAGATTTAGGCACGGGATCCTGGAGGCTTTAAGGAATGGATTAAAGAGACATGTCTTCATTTACCTTTATGATTCCTTTGCACAGTAGAGTACCATTATTGGCTTGCGCGTCAGCTTGCCCATTCAGGGCTCTTAGCACATGATTCAGATGAAATTCTTTGAATTGCCTCAGGAGGAGGGCGGATTTTTTGTACAGCTGAGCCAAAGTGTTGTCCTTAGGAGTTTTTTTTGTGATGAGAGTTTCCAGGACCTGCTTGGAGTCTCCAAAAATTCTAATTAACTGGATTCCCAATTTTAATGCCTGGTTGAGACCTTGCCAAAGCGCGAGAAACTCTTCTTGGTTGTTGGAGGCGTGGCCTAAACCCCAAGCATACGCTGTATGAGTGATGCCGGAAGGGTCCATAATGATTCCCCCACCTCCTGCCTGTCCCGGGTTTCCTTTCGAGGCCCCATCGAAGAAAAGGCACCATTCATTGAGAGTCGACCTCCATTGGAGAAATTCCTGCTCCTCCATCCTTATCTCCCATTTCCTTATGGGCAGCGATTTAATTCGAGTGATGCCATTATGGTCTTGTCTGAAATCCTTGAGCCATCTGTCTTCCTCCTCCGAGAGTGGGGCATAGTTCTTGAGGTTGGTCTTTCCTTTTAATGCTTCTGTCAACATAATTCTAGCTTTACTTGCCACCTCGGTAGGCAGCCTTCCGACTTCATTGAAAATCCTGTTGTTCCTTTCTAACCAAATCTTCCAGCAGATGAATTTAGGAATCCACATCCACACTGTTTTGAGAAGATGTTTTTTGTTCAGGTCAAAAGGGGATAACGACTGCCAGTTGCTTAAAAAATCTGGAGCCAAGGAAGGAAGGGTTGGGGGATTCCGGACCAGAAGGGAGCTCCAAACTTCTTTTGAGAACCCACACTCAAAGAGGAGATGCTCAGGGGTTTCTTCTTTAACTCTGCAAAGAGGACAGCGGGAGGGGCCCTCCCAGCCCCTCTTCTTAAGATTACTAAAAGTTAGGATGTTGTTGTGAGTCAAAGCCCAAGCGAAATGGTCAACTTTGGGAATAGAAGGGAAATTCCAGATTGCTTTCCACGGACCTGGGTTTGGGGGAACCCATGGAGTGTTTAGGGCAGCCTTATAACCTGCTGATGCTGTATAGTTCCCTGTGGGAGAACCCCAGCCTCGTTTGTCTTTGTAGTTTTCCCCTATCGGAGCCTTCCCATGGAGATACTCTAGAAGGATCCTGGCTTCTTCGTCGAGCTCCTCCGGGTAGCGCCCCAAATTCCAGCCTTGCCAGGAGAGATGGGGATCACATTTCCAGAGGGAGATGTCCCAAAGAGTCTTATGATTGTTGGCTGAGAGCCACTCCCCAATATTCATAATTTTCGGGACTCTTATAAGAGGCTGATCGCCCATAATGGAATCCTCCATGATACGAATTTTTGCTCCATTTCCTGGGATCCAGGTGAGATTTGGCTGAAAGAAGGATAGAGCTCTAAATCAAAGGTAGAAAATTGGGGAACCCTTCGTTTCTTTGGGAGGTCTCTCTAGACATCGATCTCTGTCTCCTCGAAAGTATTTTTTCCTAAGGATTTGCTTGGTCCAGGTTCGTTTTCCAGTGATCATTCGCCAAAGCAATTTACCTCCCATAGCAAGGTTATGAACAGCCACGTCTCTGATGTTCAGTCCCCCTTCCAGCTTGGATTTCTTGACCTTGGCCCAGTTGATTAGATGGAGTTTTCTAACACAATTCTTACCTCCTTCCCACAGGAATCTACGCAGCATAACATCGATTTTGTTTGAGATTGTTTTTGGGGCAAGAAGGACCGAGCACTGGTATATAGGAAGGCTTGAAAGGACAGAATTCATAAGTACAACTTTGCCTGCCCTGGTTAACCAATTGGCTCCCCAGGCTTGGATTTTGTGTTTTAACTTATCCACCAGAGGCAGCCAATGCGCCACCATGGCCCGTCCTTTGAAAATTGGCATCCCGAGGTAGGTGAATTTATCCCAAACTGAAATGCCTTCCATATCCAGGATGCGCCCTATTTGCTGCAGTTCCTGTGGGTTACAGTTCCAGCCAAAGATCTTGCTCTTGTGATTATTAATTTCGCTGCCAGAGCAGAATTTATAGAGATCTAGTTCAAACTTGAAGCTCCGGGTTGTTTTAATGTTGGTCGTTCCCAGTAGAAGAGTATCATCTGCAAACTGGGCGTGGCTTACCTCGTTGGTTGAAGGGGTAATTCTGATTCCAGGAAGGGATCTGTTTAAGAGACAGCTCTGCAGCTGGAAACTCAGCACAGCTGCTTGAATAACATAGAGCATAGGGGACATCGGACAGCCTTGTCTGAGCCCCCGAGAGGCTTGGAAATATTTGGCAGGGCGCCCATTGATCAAGGGGGCGATCCACGGAGCAGAGATGCAGGCCTTTATCCACCCCAAAAGATTTTGAGTGAACCCAAATTTTCTCCTTACTACAAACAAGAAATCATGACGGACCCTGTCAAAGGCATTGGCAAGATCCAACTTGACCGCCATTCCTTTCTCTTTTTTTTTACAGCTTGTGTGAATGGCTTCCTGAACTAGAATTATATTATCAAGGATTTGTCTCCCTCTAACGAATCCTCCCTGATTTTCCGGGATCATCTTTGGAAGTATTTTCTTGAGCCTGTTTGCTATTATCTTAGTGATAATTTTGTAACCGGTGTTGCACAGAGATATCGGTCTGAACCTATTAAAATTCGTTGCCCCTTTCTCTTTAGGAATGAGAGCTAGAAATGAGGAATTTGTACTGCCTCCCAATTTGTTGCAGTTCTGAGATTTCCTGACCATCTTGCATAAATCTTTGTTGATGATATCCCAACAATGAGTGTAAAAACGAGCTGTGTAGCCATCTGGCCTAGGAGCCTTGTCTGGATGCATGCTAAAGACAACTTGTTTAATTTCCTTATCACTGATCGGTCTGCTCAGCCCCTTATTTTCTTCTTCATTAACCAGATTTGGCACCTCTGAAATCGGATATGCGTGCGGGTTCAATTCCTCCGCTGCTGTAGCTGAATAAAGATTTTTAAAATAGTTGTGGGCGGCTTCCTTAATGCTGTGTGCTTCTCTGTATACTTGATCCTGCCAGTGGATTTCTTCAATGGAGTTGTAATTTATCCTTGATTGGGTTTGCTTGTGAAAGAATGTTGTATTCTTATCACCTTCCTGTAACCATAAATCCCTAGCCTTCATCCTCCAATATATCTCTTCTTCTCTGCAACTTTTATGTAACTGACTTTGAATGTCGGCTTCCTGCCTGAGAAGGGTTTGGGTGATAGGGATCTCTTCCATAACCTGTTGATGGAGTTCCAATGATTCCTGTGCTTTTTTCCTTTCCTCCAAGGGAGAGGCTAGATTTTTGGCCCATAGTTTAAGAATGGCTTTAAGGCATCTGAGTTTTTCCTCCCACACAAAGAAGGGAGATCCAGTAACAGGGATTTTCCAAGAAAGATGAACCAGATTGAAGAAGTCACTTTGTTCGAGCCAAAGAGGGGAAAACTTAAACAGTATGGGGCCTAGAGAAGCGGTAGGGCGAAGAGACAGGGAAATGGGTTTATGATCAGAGGTGTAGTGAGGAAGAACTTTAGAGAAGGCTCTCAGCCCAATTGTGAGGAAGGAGGATTGAATGAGAAACCGATCAAGCCTAGCGGCTATGTGGCCAGGGCCTAATCTTTTGTTTGACCAAGTAAGTTTTCCATTGGTTGGAGGGATGTCCTCCAGCTCCCAATCTGACATCAAATCTTCCACCCATTCTCTAGAGGGGTCCCGGATAATAGAACCCCCCTTTTTCTCTGATGGCGATAGTGTGACATTTAGGTCCCCTGCCACTACTAAATTCTCGGTATTGTGGCTGTTAAGAAACAGTTGTACAGAATCCCAGAAATCTTTCTTCTCATTGATTAAGACGGGAACATACAAATTAAAGAGGCTTACTTGGTGACCGGATCCTTTGTGGTTCAGTTTGGTGAAAAGCCAGTGAGTGGTGCCTAATTATTCGATGAGCTCCAGCTTAGTCGAATCCCAGAAGGTTGCCAACCCCCCGGAGGCTCCTCTCGCGCTGACTGCCTTACCTGGGCCTTTCTTCCAAAATGAAGGGCTTATCTTTAGGAGGTCAGCCTCCTCCATCTTCGTCTCCTGGATAAGGAGGACTTCTGGTCGTTCAAGCCTTACTAAGTCCCGCAAGGCTTCTTCTTTTATTTTACTTCCTAGTCCTCTGCAATTCCAGGAGACGTATTGCATTATTTACTTGGGGGGGGAGGGAGTCCACCTTTCGGTGTTTTCCCCGGCTTCGCTCCTGATCTGGTGTGCATCATCTCGTGGAGAGTGTACTAAGTTCCTTGGACCACTTCCCTATTAGCTTGCTCTTCTCTTCTTTTCTTTTCAGACTTCCTACCTCTCTTGGGCTGCTCCGGAGTGCCTTTTGGGCTGCTAGCTTCTTCGACTTCCTCATCCGGGGCCTCAGTGTCCATATTTGAATTCAGGCTGATGTACTCTTTGTCCAGATTTGGTCTCTTGGCGGGCGAAATTGGATCCGATGGGACCAAAGGAGGGTTTTCCTCGTCGTTTGTTTCATCTACAGGATTTGAATGGGATTGTGGGCCTTCTGGAGCTTTGTGGGAGGGTTGACCGTCCTTTAGAGGTTCCCGAGTCCTTTTGTCCTTTCCTCTGGCGTTGTATGAGTTTTTCCCTCTTTTAACTTTCTGCCATCCTTCTGCATCCTCTTTCCCAATGGGTTGGTTTTTGGGGCAATTCCTTTGAAAGTGACCATGCTCCTGACAGTATCTGCATTTGAATGGCAAATGCTCATAATCAAGTTTCTGGAAGTGGGTCCACGATCCAATCGAGATCTTGACTGCTTCAGGAAGCCCTGCCTCCAGGTCAACTTCCACACATATTCTGGCACAGCTATACTGTCCGCGATTGTCAGCTCTGTCGATATACCTGCCAACTCCATTCCCTATCCTTTGCAGAGATTCAGAATCCCAACAATGCGTCGGGAGATTAGGTAATCTGACCCACACCGACACTTCTTTAGGCGTGTCCACCAGGGTGTCAAAGTCTGGAGTCCATTTGTTCAGGTAAAGACCCTGTGTGCCCATGAAATAGGGGTCGTTCCTGAAAATTAGGTCCCGATCCTCTTCAGAAATAAATTCAAGCACAAAAAACCCACGCCCCACTGGGTAGCAGGTAACCCCATGCGCCAGGTTTGGTTTCCAGTTGCGCTGGATCCAATCGTCCGTGGTTTTGGAGGAAGGTCATAGGCCCATGAACTGCCCCACGAGCCCTCGTTGGGCCAGAGCCAGGGCGATCTTCATTGGTCTTTCTTCTGCCAGTACGATTTCCGAGATATCCTCCAGTTTTTTTATGAATTTCGGGATCGCTGGAGCAATCGATTTCTTCCCGCTGCTGCTGACCAGCCTGCGAAAGGCTTCTTTGTCCGGGATCGGCGTAGGAGGGGCCTCCGCCCCACCCCTTGGCATCGCCATGAAACCTCTCAGCCCACGCACTAAGCTCAAACCCTAGTTCACTCTCTGAGGCATCTCTATATGTACAAAATATTACATCAATATAAACACACATATTATATTTAATAGATAATATTACATCAATATAAACACATATTATATTTAATAGATAACATTTCAATTTTATGAAAACTACATTTTTATATGTTTATAAAAAATTTCCATAAATAATTTAGGAGGCTAATTGAAAAAATTTCATAAATAATTTAGGATGCTAATTGAATTTTCTATATAGATTTTATCGTTTTCCATTATCTAAAAATGAGGTGTATATATATTTCAAAATTGTCCTCTTATATTTAAGGATTTTTAATTTTATAAATTTTTATTATTATAAATATAGTTATCATGAGAACATATATATGAAAGTCATTTGAAAAACATAATTTTATTTGAAAAATGAAAAATATTGCTACCTATATCACTTGTTGAAGTACATATATGAATCTACAACATAAAAACCTAATAATCTCATATATATAAGTATCTACAACTTTAACAATTGGATTTAATTTGGTTACTTAGGAAAAACAAGTGTTATTTATTTATTAAATGTATACATAATAAATTATGAAATCAATTAGATAAAATAATTAGGGGTGAAATGGGAGGGGCACCAAGTAGCATGTGCAAAATTGAGTATTTTATTTTAAAAAGAAAATTAAAAAATGGGTTTTTGCATGAGAGGATGAGGTGTCAACTAGGAATTTCCATGAGAAAGTGAGGTGTTAACTAGGAAAAGTTCTATAAATAGAAGGGAAAAACCATGGAAGGAGTATGAAGAAAAGGGAGACAGTGAAATACTACCCAAAATTCTAATGAAAGAAGACTTAGNATTTTATCGTTTTCCATTATCTAAAAATGAGGTGTATATATATTTCAAAATTGTCCTCTTATATTTAAGGATTTTTAATTTTATAAATTTTTATTATTATAAATATAGTTATCATGAGAACATATATATGAAAGTCATTTGAAAAACATAATTTTATTTGAAAAATGAAAAATATTGCTACCTATATCACTTGTTGAAGTACATATATGAATCTACAACATAAAAACCTAATAATCTCATATATATAAGTATCTACAACTTTAACAATTGGATTTAATTTGGTTACTTAGGAAAAACAAGTGTTATTTATTTATTAAATGTATACATAATAAATTATGAAATCAATTAGATAAAATAATTAGGGGTGAAATGGGAGGGGCACCAAGTAGCATGTGCAAAATTGAGTATTTTATTTTAAAAAGAAAATTAAAAAATGGGTTTTTGCATGAGAGGATGAGGTGTCAACTAGGAATTTCCATGAGAAAGTGAGGTGTTAACTAGGAAAAGTTCTATAAATAGAAGGGAAAAACCATGGAAGGAGTATGAAGAAAAGGGAGACAGTGAAATACTACCCAAAATTCTAATGAAAGAAGACTTAGCTGAATCGGGAAGTGGTATTGTATTGTTTAGGGTTCTCACTAAAAAAGAAGTCGTGAGGCAAGTCCATAATTATATAAATCTAAAACTAAAACTAGGTCATAATTCTAAATAAGAGTGAATTTGAGAGTTTTTTGTGGAAAAAGTAAATATGGTTTAGATTTAGTTATATAATTCATTGGGAGACTAATATGTGGTTGAGGTGATTACAGACTTATTTTTTTTAACATTGAAAAATAACATAACCCCTTTTTATATTCAACTAAGGAAAGAAAAAAGCACAAAGCATTATGGGTTTTTGAGTTGAGTAAGTGCAAAGAGCATAATGAGATTTTTGTCGGGTATGTGTTATATTCTTCGCATGTGTGTGTGTGGGAGCATCAGATATGACAAGTGTGTCTAATAATCCCTCTCACTGGTGCTCTGTTTGTGCCATGTGCACTGGCGCTTTCGTAGGGGGCGGTCTCACTGGGGGGAATTTGTTTTTCGACGGTTTTTGCTATTTTTAGGGGATTTTGCTATTTTAAACAGTTTTGTAAATTAATCCTAGATTGAGGGATTAGGGTTTTGGCATCTACAGAATACCTAAAAACATTGTATATATTGTATGGTGAATGGTGAAATTCGATATAATGAATATAAGAAAGGCTTTCTCGGTGGAGGGTTTCCGGTATAAAATCTCTGTGTACTCTGTGTATAAGTCATTGATTAATTTCTATCTTTCTTAAGAATCTATATGCATTTCTTTACTTAGGAGGTTTAAAACTTACAATTTTGAGTTGAGTCAAGTTGCACGGAGGGTATTTCGTTTATTTGCTATTTTCTCTCTTTTTTTTCTAGATTGTTGTTATCACTATGTGGATGGTTATTTCTTTGTTAAGTTGAGAAAAACATGAAAAATGTTCATTATTTGATAGATGCAATTGTGTTGTTTTTCTTTTAAGTTGCAGAATCTATTTTACATGGGGAATATGTTTATTTTTGTTAACTTTGCTTCAACTATTATGATGTGTTTTAGGTATTAAATATTTTTACCTTTGTTTAAATAATCATTTTGGTTTAATCTTCAACATCACTCTGTGAACGGTTATTTCTTTGGTAAGGTGAGAAAAATAGGAAAAATGTGCATTATTTGATAGATGCACTTGTGTTGTGTTTGTTTTAAGGTCTTGAATCTATTTTATAGGCGTAATTTATGTTTGCTAACTTTTATTTAGGTATTGTGATGTGTTTAGGTATTGATTATGTTTATATTTGTTTAAATAAGTATTGTGATGTGTTTAGGTATTGATTATGTTTATCTTTGTTTAAATAAGTATTGTGATGTGTTTAGGTATCAAATATTTTTATCTTTTTTAAATAATCATTTTGGTTTAATCTTCACCATCTCTTCTCCAGCCACTCTTAATCTTATGATATGTTTTTTTAAATGTATATAATCTATTTTACACATATAATGTGTTTTTTAACTTTTTTTTTAGGTATTATGATGTGTTTTAGTTATTAAATATTTTTATCTTTGTTTAAAAAATCATTTTTCTTTAATCTTCACCATCACTCTTTAAATGAATATTTCTCTATTAAGTTGAGAAAAACATGAAAAATGTGCATTATTTTTATATATGCACTTGTGTTGTGTTTGTTTTAAGGTTTGGAATCTATTTTACGTCCTTAATATGTTTGTTAATTTTTATTCGGGTATTTAAATATTATTCATATTGTGATATGTTTAGGAATTGAATATTTTTATCTTTGTTTTAATAAGTATTGTGATGTGTTTGGGTATTGAATATTTTTATCTTTTTCAAATAATCATTTTGATTTAATCTTCACCATCTCCTCTATATGAAACCAACTCCTTATTAGATATTAATCTTATGTTGTGTGTTTTTAAATGTCTGGAATCTATTTTCTACACATAATGTGTTTATTAACATTGCTTCAAGTATTGTGATGTGGTTTAGATATTAAATATTTTTATCTTCATTTAAATAATCAGTTTTCTTTAATCTTCACCTTCACTCTATGAATAGTTATTTCTCTCTTATGTTTAGAAAAACATGAAAAATGTGCATTATTTGATAGATGCACTTGTGTTGTCTATTTTAAGGTTGTGTTGTGCCTATTTTAAGGTTTGGAGTCTCTTTTACATGCCTAATATGTTTGCTAATTTTTATTTACTTATTGTTATGTGTTTAGGTATTGAATATTTTTATCGTTGTTTAATAAGTATTGTGATGTATTTAGGTATTGAATATTTTTATCTTTTTTAAATAATCTTTTTGGTTTAATCTTCACCATCTCTTTTATAAGAAACCAACTAGATATAGATATTAATTTTATGTTGTGTTCTTTTAAATGTCTTAAATCTATTTTACACATGTAATATGTTTATTAACTTTGCTTGAAATATTATGATGTGTTTTAAATATTAAGTTTTTTTATCTATTTAAATAATAGTTTTGGTTTAATATTCACAATCTCTTATATTCTCAATAATCATTCTCAATCATCTCAATAAGAGACCATGGCATATTAGGTATTAATTTTATACTATGATTTTATTTAAACATTTCTTTGCTTA
The DNA here is from genome assembly GCA_010110895.2 of Picea sitchensis. Lineage (NCBI taxonomy): Eukaryota > Viridiplantae > Streptophyta > Pinopsida > Pinales > Pinaceae > Picea > Picea sitchensis. The sequence goes on from SNQJ01S0027862.1 coordinate 34,033, forward strand.
AAACTAGTTTGTCACTTCATGGAAAGCAATTTAACTTACCTTTTTATATATTCAGTTATTGATTTTATTTTCTCCTATATATACTAAAGACATAAAAATTGAGAAATATTTTAGGTTGGGGTATTATTCTATCATTATCCTTATAAATTTTTTTACCTTAAATGACTTTTTCTTCTTATTTTAACATTAATTTAATCTCAATATTTTAGTTTTTTTTTTATACTGATACTATTTAAATGGATGTTAATACATTTTTCTTTAATTATTCATCTCATCTTATATATATAACATTTTTTATTATTTATACTAACACTTTTCATCTCATCTCTTAATATATATATAACATCTTTTATTATTTATACTAACACTGAAAATTTTATGTATATATAAAACATCTTTTATTATTTATAATAACAATGACATGTAGTTCTGTTATTAATGTCTTAAATCTATTTTATACATGTACATGTTTATTAACTCTTGCTTGAAATATTATGATGTGTTTTAAATATTAAGTTTTTTTATCTATTTAAATAATAGTTTTGGTTTAATATTCACAATCTCTTATATTCTCAATAATCATTCTCAATCATCTCAATAAGAGACCATGGCATATTAGGTATTAATTTTATACTATGATTTTATTTAAACATTTCTTTGCTTAAAACTAGTTTGTCACTTCATGGAAAGCAATTTAACTTACCTTTTTATATATTCAGTTATTGATTTTATTTTCTCCTATATATACTAAAGACATAAAAAATTGAGAAATATTTTAGGTTGGGGTATTATTCTATCATTATCCTTATAAATTTTTTTACCTTAAATGACTTTTTCTTCTTATTTTAACATTAATTTAATCTCAATATTTTAGTTTTTTTTTCAACAAATATTTTTTTTTTTTTTTTTTTTTTTTTTTTTTTTTTTTTTTTTTTTTTTTTTTTTTTTTTTTTTAAATCATTTTTTATTATTTATACTAACACTTTTCATCTCATCTCTTAATATATATATAACATCTTTTTATTATTTATAACAATTAACACTGAAAATTTTATGTATATATAAAACATCTTTTATTATTTATAATAACAATGACACTTTTTATTTATGTATATATAAACATCTTTTATTATTTATAATAACAATGACATAATAACAATGACACTTTTTATTTTATGTATATATAAACACTTTTTATTATTTATAATAACAATGACACTTTTTTTATGGTATAATTTGGCCCTCCCAAATAAAGGGACTTAATTTAGGAGTAGTGTATCAACCTCCACTGATATATCGTGAGGATTTTGTAAACCACAGTTACATCCCACTCGCATATATATTTATGTAATTAATTATCTCCTTTTACTTTTATTTTTTAGAGGAGTAACTTCATATTTATCTAATATATTGATGAAGTAGTAACGTGCAATTATTTAATATAAGTGTTTTTGGTGGCGAAAAGTGGCCCACTCAATGACATTGGCCACTCACGGATTAAGTTTAAATATTTACCGGAATGAAAAAGTTTTGATGATCGGCCAATATTAGTTTTAGTGATTTTAATTTTCAGGTTAAAGTTTTGTTTTATACAAAAGCATATTGATGTCGACAACACTTTGGTGGCAAACCCTAATATATAACAACAATGAAAAATATAATGGATTTGGGTGACAAAGTTTTTATTATTATTGTAGGATATGATTAAGTTTTTAATCTATTGGGTTGGGTGAATCAAAGTTTTATTATTGTTGGATATGATTAAGTTTTTATGGTGTATATAGTTTTTATAGGAAAAAGCCATATAACATAATATTGTTGAAATGACCGTGCTTTGAAAAGCTAACTAGTTCTCAAACTTATCATGCATTTCTTATACGTGAATAATTATTTTCTGAAAATTTCCAACCATGATGATTATTAAATTTATGAATGTATTTAAAAATTTAAGTGTAATTAGTTGGAAGTGAACGAAAAGTTCCTCTGTTATTTCAGGTGCCGCGTTGCAATAACATTAAGAATAGCGTGCACATGATTCCAGTCTCCCACCGCCAATGTGGGAGACTGGAACCATGAGCACGCTCTTATTAATGTTAGTGCAACGCGACACCTGAAACAACATAGAAACTCTGCGTTCACAGCCAACTAATTACACATGCCCACGGCCGTGGCCGACAATGTAGAAACTGTTCGTTCACATCCTGCTAATTACAGCTTTTTGCGCGCCAATTGCAAGAACTCTCGCAACAACTCTCGCAAATCTCGCAACAAGAACTCTCGCAAATCTCGAAGCTTTACTAATGCTCTTTCCGTCATTTATTAACGGTTTTCAATTCAGTTAACGTTCGTTATTTCTTTTAATGTCTAATGCCATTCGGCGGTCAGCAGTTGTGAGTGGATTAATGGCTAGAAACATGATAAATTAAACAATCAAATAACTGGTTCAGAGTACTTTGATCATGAAGTTAGAATATTACTATGGAAATTTTATTTTGAAATATTTAAACTTGAGTAAATATCAGTATTAATATATATGTATAAAACTCAAAGGTTAATACAAATGGTATGTGAAATTTGTTATTTACTATGAAACAATAAAAAATACCTTTTAATTAAGTTATTTTTTATAAATAAATAAATGAAATTTTAGTTGGGGTATAGAAGAGTTGATCATGAAGAATAATATTAATGCTTCCATTTAAATCACACACAAATACACTTGGAATCTATAAATAACAATACTTTAAATTTACACAAAGTCATATAATGTTTTAAGCATTTCTAAATATAGGGATCTATGTTTACAAATTTGAAACTATTACAATAATTTTACCAAAGCCAAAATTATGTTCAATTTCTTTTTAATTGTGTAGATTTGATCAGTATTTTTTAATTGTGTAGATTTGATCAGTATTTCCATGTTTAGTCCGGTCTTAGAATTAAGATAAAAATGGAATTGGATTTTATTACTGACATCATATGTATTTATAAGTTACATATATTTATACGTTAAAGGTATGTTTCCTCAAAATGTTTGATTTAGAAAAATTTATGTATTATTTTTAAATAAAAAATTTAAGTTTTTTACATCATCTCAAGTTTTTATAAATTAAAGATAAATTTCTTCACAAGTCTTTATAAATTTAAGATCAATGTTGTTTGTTTGATCGAGGAAAGATTTATTTATTATTTTTAAACACATTTTATGTTAATTTTTTTTTTATTTTTCCATAATATATAAGATTAAACAAAACATTATATCATTTGAATGGAAAAGATTATAAAATATATATTCATTATATTTTAATGGTGACATTTTATTGATTGATTATGAATATATGAAAGAGTTTTGCACCTCTTAAATATTAATATTATTTTAAAGAAAAAAAATTGTAATTTTATTAAAAATAAATAGAATTACACTCATATACTTAACGCATTCAAGAGTTCACTCTTAATTTGAAGAAGCTTGAATTAGGATGCAATTCCCTCTATGTTTGGAATTTCTACCAGGTTTTTAGTGGACTTGCAAGTTCTGTATTTGTATATTTTGAAATTATTTTTGGCAAGCTATTAAAATGCAATTTGAGTTGGCATATGATTAAATGTACAACACTAATACAAGGTTTTATTCATTTCAATCTTACTTGTGACAATAAGGAACATTGTGTTTTTTGGGAATGCTATATAGAATACAATCACTATTTTGTTCCTAGAGCAGGACCTAAAACTATTTTTAATTAGCTAATACCTCGTCTACCCCAGACCAAGGAAATAGATTAACCACCCAAGATCAAGATTAGAGGCACATAGTAAAGTGGAAGACTTCCCCTTACAAACCAGCAATCAATTATTTTGTTGCACCTCAAAGTTTTATTGTACAAACATGGTTTTTTAATAAAGATGAACATCGCATTTAAATATATACCAATAAAAAGAACTAACTCTTAATATATATATTTAGGGAAAAAATGTTGAAAGAATTCATTTGATATAACTTTAGTGATTGTTATGGGTGTGAAGTTTAGACCTACAACATTTATGACAAGTTCTAAAATAAAATGTAGTAAATTTAAACGAATTTTGTTTCCTATAATTATAGAATCAATGTAATTTTGACAATATTTATGATAAGATCTAAAACAAAAAAAATTAAATTTAAAAGAATTCTATCCCCTATCATTATAAAATCAATGCAACACTTATTATCATACTCTCTTCATTCAAGCATAAGATATCATGATTAGATATTTATAATATAATCATAAATTGTTCTCAGATGGGGTGACATCTGTCGATCCCATTTTACCTGGCACACATGTGAACATAGCAGTTAAAGCCCCTTGTTTCCACCCTCCCCCTTAGTCAATTCACCATGCTTAGCATTCATGCTGGGAGGGAGATAGTGTGTCATAAAAACAAGGGAAGATTAATGGCGCACATTCAACACCAGTTGTGGCTCACCAAATCAAGTACAATGCAGTTTGACAACATCAACTCAATCCCCATGGATCCTTTCCCTGTCATCTCAATGGTTTTTATGGAGGTAAGAATTCAAAGTGGTTATTTTACTCTGCATATGTACTCAACTTTTCATTCCCTACCTAAAATTTCTCTCCACTGGTGTTGCGCTCCCACACCTGTTGATTCTATTTCCCCTTTGGTGTTCATTTCCTCTCTTCACTCAGCCTTAGTCCCCAACAATTCTCTCTTCCCTCTAGTGCATGAGAATTGTTTTCATTTCACCATCTCTCTCTGCTCTATTTACACCATGCCATGTGAAAGGGGCAAATCCAAATGAGGGTCAGCCTATTATATCTTTGTAGCCCGACACCATAAACCAAGCCCTTCCTTGGCCCCCTCTCTGCCTCCCAACACGTTCACCAATCCTGTCGGCCCACCCCATTCTAACCAAAATTGGAATGATGATTCTCAATTTCCCCTTGGAAATTTGGAGCCAGTGCCTTAAAATTCCGACCATGTGATTGATTCAGGTGGTTGTCCTATAGAGGAACAAATCCCTCCAAGTTGGTTGGAGGGTACCACTATGTCAACTACATCGGTTTTCAATTCCATCCTCCTTATCCAGCCTATGACATCTTTGGGAGGTTGTGTGATAGAGGGAAAAAATCCTCCACATTGGTTGGAAGACTCAACAAGGGGTAAAACCCAAAAAATCAATGAGTCATTCAATGGAACCACCAAGAAAGACTTGGATTATTTCCTAGCTTAGGAGGAGACTCCTCTAAATTGGTTCGAGGAACCAACAACACAACCATATTTAGATGACCACGACCCACCCAATGTTGTGAGCTCATGGCTGTAAATGCTTAGTCCACGTTGATTCTCAAAGGATCATCTACATCTAATTTTTGAAATGCATCGGGACATGGTGGACCAACTTCATTGCCAGAGTACCCTCAATCATCGCCTGGACCTCCTGTTTGACTCCTTGTCAAA